>JALXJV020000023.1:1792098-1911229 GCA_024633595.2 Lepomis macrochirus | reverse complement strand
GGGAATCAGTGTTGACTTCCAACAGGGCGAAATACAAAAACCCCTACTTGTCTGTACTTCAGGACCCTGTTTTGTGCAGCCCGCTCGGAGGTCGGCTCCACTGTTTTTCTGGCTTTTCTGCCAAAATGACATCATCATCTGTGGATTAAAAAATAATGTCATCAGGAGGAGGATTACAGGCCGCACTGAAAAGTGAATTAAACAAGCGCTTATATAAGCAGATTATCTAGAGTCCAGCTCAGGAAACACACACACACATATGTGCATTTTTATACTTGTGAGGACCCTGATTTACACAACACACTCACCAAGAATTTGGTTTTCTGACTCACATTCACCTCCTGCAGTATCTTCAGTATGCTGCAGGACTTAAAGCTCAATTCCAATTTATTGCCCAGATCTGATTTTTTTATCACAACTGTTCACATTATTATTCAAATGTGGTCAGACAGAGGTTAGCTTATACTCTAGAGCCCTCCCATTCACAGGAGACTCATTGCTCTTCCGATTTCATTACAGTTTCTGGCGCTGTACAGTGCGGATAAGCCCTACAACGACCTCTCAGCCTGGACAAGTGGCAGGCACATGATGCAAAATTGTGAATTGTGGTCGGCAAGTTTGGCATTGGGCCAAATTTTTAAAAGCCATTAGATGGCGGACCACAACATAGTCAAAGGGGATAATTTAAGACTGATTGTCAGAGTCCGTTTAGCTCAGTCAGTTCAGTGCAGCCCTCTAAATAGCTGAGATTGTGTTTGTCCCCACATCGAGCGAACATCTTTTCTCTCCCTCTTCAACAAATTAATTAATACCTATGGACACTTATTTTTCCCCAGAAACTCCAAGCAGAGGAAAGTCCTGCTTCTCATTCAGGGGAATCCAAGCTTACGCTTCCTGATGGCTGTTTCAGAGGTGTGTCAAGCAAGACGCTTGAAAGTGGCCCAAATTGAAACTCATAAAGATCAGGTTTCATGTGACTTGTGGTGTTTACACTGTTATAAACAAATCAGATCTGAGTCACAAATGAGTCCCTTTGGCCTGCAGTCTGAAAGCTGCAGTCTAAATATCAGATAGATTAATTGCTCTGGGTGAAAGGTTACCTGAAAGAACCTACGGGCACTAGGGGGAAGACAGAAACATAAAAGGGACCAAAACACGTTCTCCTTCAGATTTGGTGTTGGCCTTTGACATGTTCACATGTTGTACGCTGGCACTGTGTCTCCTCGGCCGGGGCTCTTCATCAGTCTCTGAAACTTCTTCACACATGAACCTGGCTCACCATATTTCTTCAACACAGACTATATTGAAATTACAGAATATATGATAATATTGATGTACGATCAGTGTCGGAGCAGCAGGCAGCAGACATTTGGTTTGATATTTATTTCTACATATATGACAGCTGTGCGTCATGAGTTTTGTCGTCTCCTTAAAATGACACTGGAGGAAGCGAGGAGCTAAGGGGTCTCCCAGGCGCAGCAGCAGGGGTATCAGGGGCTTCTTAAAAAGCCCACTCTTGATCCAGGTTTTTTCTTCCCACTGATAGACCTATATTTAACCTCCCCTTTGTTAGGACTTTGGTTTTGTGTTCATGTTTTTTCTGTTTTTTAGGCTGTCATGGTTTGGGGTTTTGTGTTTGTTCTGTGCAGCCTTGTTTATTCTTATGTTTACTTGCATGTTTAGTGTAGTCCTGTTTCCTGTTGGTCCCGTCTCTGTTCCCTGCCCTGGTCTTTGTTCTGTTTACAGTCATTCCATGGTTTCTGTTTTACTTTGGTAACTCTGTCCTTGTGTGTTCCCATGTGCTTTACTTCCTGTTTTATTTTGTAGTGATCAGTTTTTCATGTGTCCTTGTCTAGCTTTGTTTCCTGTTGTTTGATTACCTGATGTGTTTCATCTGTGCATCCCTCCCTGCCCGTTTGCCTGTGTATTTAAGCCCTCAGTTCTGTGTTTGTTGCGTCCTCGTCGCTTCTTGTGTCTTCTGTCCTGCCTCTGTTTCCCTCATTTTTGAATTACTCTGCCTGCTTGGATTTACCCCCTTTGTTTGGAAATGTAATTCAGTTTCTTTGTTAATAAATCCCCTGAACTGCATCCTCACTTGTGTCTCAACCTCACCTGCAACTGCACTAATGGTCAATTTATACTCCTGCATAGGGTCTATGTGCGTAGCCATGCATTTATACATGTACATCGGCGTGTCCTGCATTTTGCAATTAAACACCCAAATGCTAGTCGGCTAAAGCTAAATCATCCACTGTGTGGACTTTAGCCGGGCGATCATTCCACCTTCTGAAACGAGTCATTTCGCTCGAGTTGTGACAGGGAAATATATCGATCCACCGTGTTACAGTCGCTGTGTTGGCCGCTAGTAAAAGTTACTTCAAAGCACTGGGCACTTTCTGTCGGTTTGGAGGCATTGCGAGGCTACCCAGCCGACCAATCACAGTGCTTACGGCCTCGATGTGTAGATACATTTGAGGAGGTGCACGTCAGGCTACACTGTAAGTGACGGTGAAGTGTAGGGGGCTACACAGAGGTAACACTGTTGATTTGACGTGAAAGTATAAATTGCACTTAAGCCTTAACCTTGACATCCTTCCCCCTAAGATCCTTGAGAAAGCAGTTGCCAAACATTTGTAAGTCTTTCTACATAGCAAAAGTTTATTTGAGGATTTTCAGTCAGGATTTAGAGCTCATCAGAGACAGCACTGGTGATCGTCTAACAGACAAAAGACTTGTCTCTGTTCTGGTTTTGTTAGCAGATGATACTCAATTATATCTTTCGGTCCAGCAAGATGAAATTAATCAGTTAGCTGAACTTCAAGCTTTAGGATGTAAAAACCTTAATGACCTACAATTTTCTGATATTAAAGTCAGACACCTTACAGGTTGACGCCATCTGCCATCTCATCAGGAGCCCAGACGCTGTTGGGAGTGCATTGAGGCACGTGGGGGCCAAACACCCTGCTGAGTCACATTATGAGTTGCTGTGATGAAAGTCATCAGGTTGGATCAATCTGCGGTTTCACTTTTTCTACTTTGACGATTAATATAATTGCAATCGCAAAGTCCTTATGTGCAATTACATTACTGCAAAAAGTGTATGATTTAACAAAACAGAAAAAGTTTGCGTGACACTCACACAGTCAGATTCGCCACCGGAACACAGAAAGAAAGAAATTCCGGTGTGTTCAATCCAGGCTGTTTTTAACACTGCATGGCTATAAGGGATTCTGTGACTGTTTTTCACTTACAGAACCATGTTAATATGCAATGCTATTAAAGACTTATAAACTACTGTAACAACAACACACCCCACTGACTCTCAAACCAGTGTAATGTCATAACTAAAAACTGTAACGTTACGTGATCAACAATAAACCTGTAACCTGTTTTTCACTTACAGAGCACAACCATGTAGCCTAATGCTTCTAGTATTAACCACAAGTTACAAACTACTGTAAGTAAGTCAGCTGCCTCCGTTTGTTGTCCTCTCTCACGTGAGGCCGTGCTCAGCTGATCCTACGTGTTACGCAGGCAGGTTAGAGGTAACAGAGAGAGGGGAATAACAGAACGCTCATCAGACCTTCACTAAAAATAAACATTGTTCACGAGTCCCGCACCTCGAGTCCGAGTCAAATCTAAAGTCTTTTGAGGACGAGTCTCAAGTCGAGTCGGAAGTCACTGTGTGTGAAGTGCGATTTCAGTCCTAGTCCCTAACTCGAGTCCCCATCTCTGCTACTATTAACTGAGCATTATACTCTTTATTTAATGTTATAATATTATTACACTCATGTATGTTCCTCCTCCAGGTTGTGGATGGTGTCTATGCAGTGGACAGATGTAGATTTACTATTTACCAAATTGTGCTGCTCTAACTGTAACCACAATCTTTCCATAACCCTATACTAGTGTTGTCTAACACTAACTCAGTCTAATAGGTTCTCTGTGGGCTCTGCCAGGGTCTGGCCTTTTCACTGATTCTGTTTGAGATATTCGGGACAGAATCTGTGGAGAGTGTTTGGTATGGCCTCTCTGGTTTTTGGGAATGATGAGGTTCTACTGGATTCTTCAGATCATGAGTGTGCACTGGGATGGTTTGTGGCTTTGGGTGAAGCTCCTCAATCTTTATCAGCAGTTTCCTTCCCCAGGTGAACTTTACTTCACCAGTATAATCAGCTCAGTGGTGACACTGCGTACAGGGAGTCCTGGGTTAGCACATTAATAACCCCTAAAGTAAGTTAATTCAGTCAGTACAGTCTGTCGATCAGTGTACTTGTGTCCAGATTTCGTTTTAAATTTAAAAGCCTGAAGAATCGTAATTCCAGATAGTGGCACCATTATTCTCAATGAGTATTGGTTTATTTTATAACCTAAGAGTCCTAACTCAGTCAGACTTGAACTCACAGACATGGAACACATGTTGAATCATTCAGTGTGGCTTACACTTCTAGAGGTTATGATTATCACTGATGTCCATCCAGATCAAACGTTCAGAAATCCTTTTAGAAAACATAAAAAATACTTGCCTGGATTTGTTGTTGAAAAAACCAACAAGTTCTCCAACCTAAAGGACAACATAGGTTGTATTAACCAACCTCCAAATACGACTCATATGTGGAAATTATGTGACCTATGTCACATGACAAACATGTGGAGACCACAGCGACACAAAGAAGGTGAGCCCTACTAACAGCTGCTGTTGGGTTCACCTATTGACATGCATAAAATCACAGACTTAGGGGCGATGGGGGTTTGTCAATGTCTTTTAATGTATTTGAAGTCAAAATCAAATGTTTTATGTCTGTTTTTAGTAGTTTGACCAGAGTTACAGCTGAGGATAGTACTTTTACAAAATACTAACATGGAAGCATTGTGACAGTTTGTAAATGTGTCAGGTTCTAATGTTTCACTGACACTTGTAAACTTTGCTGGTTTTACTTGAAGAACGGACCACAAAAAAGAATCAGGATCTTCATGAGTCTGGTACACAAAGAACACAAAGACAAAAGCAGCAAAACTGAAACCAGCACAGAACGTTAAAAGTGAATTCATAAGGGTGTGACAGTGATTTCAGGTCCATCATGACTCCGTCTTCCATCATAAGATGCTCCAGACAGAAAGGCACAGTGAAGACCTGAGATCAGCTTCATGCTCAGCTTCTCATTTATTGTCAGCGTACAGCAGATAATGATTCACATTAGGGTTTCAAACCTCCACCAAACGTTGTGTTGAAACTAGTTAGTTTGACTTTAAAGCTGAGTGTGTTTAGTTGCAGCCAGCAGACTGAAGGTAACATGTGAACCAGCAGAGACTCATTTCTCTACACCAACAGCTGTTTGACTGAAGACTTTCCAGCCAGCAGCTGCTCACACACACAATCAAACTCTTTGATTTGAGATGGAAACATTTCTGTCAGTTACTGACGTCCTGTTTACCTTCACTGCTGTTTCATCAACTGGCTCTAACTGAACTGCAAAACTGCAAAGATTTGCTGACACTTTGCTTTTCTTTCCTTTTCCTCTTTTCACATTGTGTTGGCAGTTAATGCAGCGATTTTCACACTATCAGACTCTAAATATCTGTTTCCATTTCAAGATTCTGGGCCCTACTTTCCTGCTGGCACAAATCCAGCAGCAGCCCAACTGCAGTCAGCTGAGTTTCCACTGGTGGAAGGTGGAGTGGTGCAGCTGAGGCTGTTGGAGCAGCTCAGGTGGTGCAGGGACATTTTACTTGTCAAAGTGGCCTGAAATCCTGATGTGTTGCTAACGTATATTAATATTTGGGATGTTTGGAGCCTTCTTTATTTCTCATATACACCTGGGCCTGACTCCTCCTGGTCCACTTGGTCTGTGTGCTGCTTTTAAAAAGGATGAGAGGAGCTCATGTGATTGGTCATTACCGAAGCTCCACCTGACTCCACCTGCTGATCCTGTGCTCCTCCTACTAATCATTTATTCAGCCTCTCTTCCACGACTGCTTTGAGCCACAGATGGTAACAAAAGGACAAATCTGAGTTGGTGTTCTGCTGCTGGTGGATTGTGCTTGTGCCCAGTTTCAGGAAAATAAGGCCCGTTGTGAGATTACATGCTTAATGAGAGAAAGAGAAAGAAATGAGGAGAGAGATCAGCTGCTGATATTCTGCTGTACGTTGGTCCTGGAGAACTACTGCACAGGACGGATCTTCATGCTGATGGTCTTCAGGGAGTAGTCATTACCCTTCCAATGGTACCAGATCGTTCCAACAGCAAAGATAGTGCCATCAGCCCCTCAACGATAAACCCCGTTGGGGTTTGCATAGTGACAGTTGTTGTACCAGAACGCCCCCAGGTATGATCTGGCACAGTTGCTAGAGGAGGAGTCCTGGTCTTTGTCGAAGGTGGAGAACTTCTGTCCGTTGTGATAACTCAAGGAGTCTCCTACAGAAACACACAGAAGAACCACAGGGTTAGTAAATTTGCATTAACTATAAACATCAGCTGATCTTTTCACAGCCTGCAGTCTTCTATCAGACAGACTGATGATACCAGTTATGGTCCAGACAGCTGAAGTCACAGCAGGTCGATCTCTGATCAACTTAGTGTTTGACCAGGATGAAACGTAGGAAAATCTAATATTTTACAAACTTATACCTGCTATAACGGGATGGGGCGATTCATCAACATCATCAATTACAAAAAAAATTGACTTGCATAACATGCATCGGCGTGTATCTGAACCCGGTTTAAGTAGGGAAAAAGCTGCAGCCGAAAAGCCTCACATTCAACCATCTAAAGTTTGGAGTATATTAAACAGAGACCCAGCAACGTGGTGCTCTGTGAGATATGTGAATAGGCAAGGCTAGTTTATTTCTATAGCACATTTCAACAACAAGGCGATTCAAAGTGCTTTACATTAAACATAAAAGCAACAAAGGGAAATTGAAAACATACACATTAAAATATAATTTTGGGGAAATATCAAATCTAGTTCCAGGTGAGTGTTGATATTTTTCTTCATTTTGTAAAATGAATAATTAACTGAACCTGGTTACACTCCTGTGGAACCAGGTTCAGTTTGGGTTCGGGAGGCAGACACCGTCTCTACATTTAAGAGTAGGCTTAAGACTTTCCTTTTTGATAAAGCTTATAGTTAGGGCTGGCTCGGGTGAGTCCTGAACCATCCCTTAATTATGCTGCTATAGGCTAGACTGCCAGGGGATTTCCCATGATGCACTGAGCTCCTCTCTCCTCTTCTCTCTCTCCCTCTGAGTGCAACCTCATCCCATTAATGCATGTTACTAACTCGATTTTTTCTCCCTTTCCCGTGGTCATGTGCTTCCTCCTCCTGTCGCTTCCTGCGGGTGTTGCTGGCTCTGGATCTGTGGTTGGGAGTCTCCTGCTGCCCCCGTGTTCCTGCTCGACGCCCCTCTGTTACAGTTACAACTGCTGTTACTAGTCCTATTGCTATTATTACTGTTATTATTATCATTAACATTACTATAAATATCTGTACCATTTTTCATTCAGTCTATAGCAACATTACCTTTACTGTCTGTACCTCTATGTGTATACTGTGTAGGCTGCCTCCCTCTGCTCTCTCTCTCTTGCTCTCTCTCTCTCTTTCTCTTGCTCTCTCTCTCTCCCCCTCACCCCCAACCGGTCCAGGCAGATGGCCGCCCACCCTTAGCCATGGTTCTGCTTGAGGTTTCTGCCTCTTAAAGGAAGTTTTTCCTTGCCTGTGTCGCCTAGTGCTGCTCTTGGTGGGAATTGTTGGGCTTCTGTAAATAACTTCAGAGTTCGGTCTGGACCTGCTCTTTATGAAAAGCGCTGTGAGATAACTGTTGTTGTGATTTGGCGCTATATAAATAAAATTGAATTGAATAGATGACACACAGACCCAACTTACTCACCCGCCCCCTCCATCGGTGAATCCAGATACACTCAGTTTATATCCATCACACCCCGTATCGATGGAGAAGTTAGAGTAGCGAGCAAACACCTTCTTCCCCTCAAAGTCCTCCATGTCGACCAGCAGCTCATATTTTCTTTGCACAGTCAGTTGGTAGATGTTCTCAAGACCTGCACACACACAAACACACATACTGAATATATATAATTATAAAATTGTGTTTTATTGTCTTTGCACTTGTTAAAGCACTTTGTAACTTAGACTTAGACAGACTTTATTGTCATTCAACTGCACATTCACAATGTGCATTGAACGAGATTATGTTCCATGGCTCCAATAAAAACAGAGACAAGTAAAAAAAAAACAGTATACAGTAAACAATATAAGAATATGCAATATAAAATGGGATAAAATATAGCTAAAAGAAACAGAAACCTAATAAAATAAATTAAATATTGTGACGTTTGTCAGGAATGTAGCAGCAACAGAAACATACATACAGAGAAATTATATGTAAGACAATATAAATAGTACAAAGATCTGTAGCAGCAGGATTTATTGTAACGGACGGATGGTATAGTAGTGCAGATAGTAATAGTTAGTCAGTGCAGTGCTCTTGTAACTATTTATTTACTATATATACACACACGTACAAACAAAAGCGCTATGAGTTGACTGTTGCTGTGAATTGGTGCTTGTTACGCCCCACCCTTTGGTGGCTAAATGGGGCGAACAACACCCCGACACTGACCCAGACTTAACACAGATAAACAGACCAGCAGTCCTAAATTAAGAAGCCTACTCTGACGCTTGCACAGGAGCTTTTAAAGACCGCCTTCCAAGGCCAGGTGGACCTTGTTCAGCAATCAGCTGAAGTACTTCCGAGGCAGAACTAGGGCAGAACATGGAGGAACATGGAAAAAGCACAGAGAAACACATACAGCCCTGAAACCCGCACCCTTAAAAAGCATAACTTCTTTGTCACACAATCACATGTACAAAATCAACACTGACCAAATATAGCTCACAAGCGTTCACTGTGACAAGTTACAAACTGTTCTTTCATTCTGAGGAATGCACTGAGCTTAACTCAGTCATTACTTACCTTAAGTAATGACTTACCAAGGCTGTATGTTTATGGAAACCGAACATACAAAATAATTCCACAAGACACATAACAGCTCACTACCTGAGCAGGTGCACTAATACAGGTTTGCACTTCAGTAGGCACCTACAGTCTTGCCCCCACATGGAAACTCAAGCCTCAATGTGAAGCAAACCCTAGACTATTACATCATATTGGGATTACTGCTGTTTACCAAAGAAAAGGTGTGAACTTGGGTCAAATGTGGAATTAACAAGATGTATTACACATGAAAGGGATGACAAAGCTGGCACTGGGTTTAACAATAAACGTCAACACTAGTAGCCAAATCAGTGGGTGCCACTTACACAAAATGGCCACTATCATGAGGTGAAAAGACCACAAAACCAAACACAAGTTGCTGCATTTACCTACACCCCTGTAACACTGGTGACTCACTCAGAAGTGGAGCGCAACAGCCACACACCAAAAGGGTCACCAAGTAGACCAAATACAAGGTGGCTGCCGTACACTAACAGCAACACACCACGACCCAACAAAAGTGAACTATGTGAACACAAAATGGGCACCATGTGGTCATCAACCACATATACAAGTTACTGTGAGTATGTAGGAAACCAGCAACACAATCAAACCTGGCGAACTGGGAGGATACGCCCACCACTTTAAATCCAGTGATATGTGGAGTTAGTACATCCCAAACACACAAAACTCTAATGTTCTGTAATTAAATACATAACCGCAATAACACACAAGTGACCACACCAGAAGGTGGATTGCAATAACCACAACACAAAATGGTCACACTGTAGTAAACGACACACAAATGTTGCCAAATTACACCTAAAAAGCAAACGACAAATGACCTAACAAATTTGGAGTGCAGTTAGCACTAAACAAAGGTCACAACCCACAAGTTATTGGTAACAAAAGTATTTATCACAGCTACAAGAAAAGTGACCACACAATGCAAAAAGGACCAGTCATCTCACACAAATAGATAAAGCTGTTGTGCATAGTGCTAGGCAAAATGAGCTGCATAGAGACACCCCAACCTGCCTACTAAACTAACCTAGCTTGTGTTCAGTGACTTGCCGAGCTCAAGACGACTTTAAACGCTGAACTCAGCGCATCACCGAAGGCCACAGATGTAGCCATCTGCGATAAACTGAAGCGTGCCCCCACTCAGGATTACCACCAAAAATAAGAAAGGCAAAACAACAAAGTGGCAAGCTCTTCAAACCTGCCCGGTGGCTACCTAGTCTCAACAACAAAACTCCCAAGCTACTAAAGCAGTTTCCTCGGTCAAAAGCACAGCATGCAGTAACAAGAATAAATGATCTAACAAAAAGAGATGACCAGAAAACTCAACGCCATCAGATGCACATTGACCTCACCCCATGGTCGTTATATCCCGGAATTGAATTGAATGGAAACTGGGCACAATTTGATATTTTGTACAGACAAAAAACAGATAATTCATAAAAAACACTCTCTCAATAACTAATCTAGACTTTAGACACAAAACTTGCTCAGTCCCATTTCTGGATTCACACAACAAAGTTTAATGTTTGAACTTTATGAACAGAGAGTTTCACAAAGTCACATTAGTGTTAGTCAGGTTTGGTTTCTCACCGAGCCAGTACTCTCCAGCAGCGCTACCAAAGCCCAGCTTGTACTGATCCCAGCCCCTGTAGAAGTTCAGGGTGCCGTCCATCCTCCTCTGGAACACCTGGGGGGGACGGGATGGAGGGATAACTAGCTAAACACACTAGATACCTGATACTGGTATTTGATTTATAGTATCTCACAAAAGTGCGTACCCCCCTCACATCTTTGTAAATATCTGATTATATATTTTCATGTGACAACACTGAAGAAATTCCACTTTGCTACAGTGTAAAATAGTGAGCGTACAGCTTGTATAACAGTGTAAATCTGCTGTCCCCTCAAAATAAGACATCACACAGCCATTAATGTCTAAACCGCTGGCCACAAAAGTGAGGACACCACTAAGTGAAAAATGTCCAAAGTGTCAACATTCTTTGGGGCCATCATTATTTCCCAGCATTGCCTTAACCCTCTTGGGCACAAAGTTCACCAGAGCTTCACAGGTTGCCACTGGAGTTCTCTTCCATTCCTCCATGACGACATCACGGAGCTGGTCGATGTTAGAGACCTTGTGCTCCTCCACCTTCTGTTTGAGGACGCCCCACAGATGCTCAAAACAGTTTAGGTCTGTATGCTGTCAGTTATAGAAATATGTCCTCTATTCCAGAAGAAACCTAAATTACTATGTAACCTAGAGGACGCAAGTTATTTAGGTCGGCCATGGGCTGACCCCCAACCCCTTTAACCTCTGCAGCAATGCTGGTAGCACTCATACGTCTGTTTCCCAACCGAACTGCAGTGTGGTCTTGGCCACCATGCTGTACGGCGGCACGGTGGTCCAGTAGATAGCACTGTGGCCAAACCCTGTGGCCTTTAAGTGTGGAGTTTGCATGTTCTCCCCGTGTCTGCATGGGTTTCCTCCAGGTGCTCCGGTTTTCCCCACAACCAAAAACATGTTAGGTTCCTCACTCAGTGTTATTGACCAGACACTGGTAAAGATCTGGAGCTGGTCCCCAGGCGCTGCGGAGCGGCTGTCCACTGCTCCCTGGAGGGATGGGTTAAATCCAGAGAATGAATTTTGCAACATGTATGTGACAATAAAGTATCTTATCTTTTGTCAGCACGCCAAAACTCACAGACCGTGGTGGAGGTCTTGCTGTGGTTTTTAAAAAACATTTTATCTGCCCGTCAATAAGCACTGGCATGTACTCTTCTTTTGAACTACAGATGACTAAGGTTGGTTGTTTAAAAACATTTTATTGTATTTTAGTCTACCAGCCTGCGGCCTCTTTTCTTACTGATTTTTCTGACTTCTTATCATCCATTATGAAGCTGGACAGAGTGATCATTGTTGGCGATTTTAATATTCATGTGGATAATGATGCTTCTGAATTTGTAAATATTACTGAATCTTTTAACTTCACTCAGCATGACTTTGGTCCTACGCACAGCAAGGGACATACGCTCGATCTTGTTCTTTCTCATGGTTTAAACATTATTTTTTAACTGTTTTTTTATTCTATTTTTTTACTGTGAAGCACTCTGTGATCCCTCTTGTATGTGAAGGGTGCTGTATAAATATAGTTTACTTACTTACTTACTTCTCAGTTTCAGGTTCTTGGCAATTTTCTTATGTAGAGCATCTTTATGTAGAGCAACCATTCTTTGTTTCCGATCCTCAGAGAGTTCTTTGCCATGAGGTGCCATGTTGAACTTCCAGTGACCAGTATGAGGGAATGTGAGATCGATAACACCAAATTTAACACACCTGCTCCCCATTCACACCTGAGACCTTGTAACACTAACAAGTCACATGACACTGGGGACGGAAAATGGCTAATTGGGTCCAATTTGGACATTTTCAACTAGGGGTGTCCTCACTGTTGTTGCCAGCAGTTTAGACATTAATGGCTGTGTGATGGGTTATTTTGAGGGGACAGCAAATTTACACTGTTATAAAAGCTGTACACTCACTACTTTACATTGGAGCAAATTGTCATTTCTTCAGTGTTGAAACAAGTACTCACTGTTGTGAGATACTGTATTATACAGTGTATATCACTGTACAGTCCAACAGGAAGTGCTGATACTGAAAATCACTCTGTGGTAATACTCACCGTCCACCGTCCTCCTTGTGTCGTCATGTCACAGTAAACCTACACACAAACACATTCATTTGTAAATTCAGCTGTTTGAACTTGTAATTTGGGTTTATACTGTATTTATGAGGCTGTGTGCCATATGTATTATTTGTATAATTTCTTTTATTTCTATTGTTGGATAACTCCTGCAATATTTTATGTAGCTATTTTATGCATCTCTCATAAGGAGTGGCTGGAATCAAACAACTCATGAAAGTTGTTGTGTAAAGTTAATTTATTAATGCCCCAAAGGGATAATTTGTGTGATACAGCAGCACAAAGACAGCAGTAGATAATAGAAGCCATACAAGATTTTCGATAAGATTTAATAATACAGGTGACAGAAGGTGAAGCTGAGTTCCAGAGAAGGTGAAGTGTACCTGGACAGCAGACTTCTCTCCAGAGGGGTAGATGGTGTACACTCCACTGGGGAGGCTCGTGTTTTTCTTATAGATGTCACTGCAGTCCACCGGTTGGACGAGCTGCTGGCAGCTGGTCAACAGAGCAGCCAGGAGGAGGAAGACGACTGATACCAGCTGGAACAGAGCAGATGTTGTCGTTCTGACTGAGGTTTGACTCTTACACACTGTTTGAACAGTTTGGCCTCTAGTTTCATGGCGGTGTGGGCAGAGACACCTCTAAGGTGGAGCTAACTGACAATAATTATCTGCCTGGGTTGTTGCTGTAGCAACCATCTAAGCTACCGATATCACAAGCCTCTTCACAGTTTAACAGAACTTTGAGATCTGTAAAATATCAGTTCACAAACTCACCTTCATTGTCAGATTTCTGCTGAAACTGCTGATGTGGATCCGTCTGATGCTCTGAAAATACAGCAAGAAGAAATTTAACAATTGTTTTGTCAGTTAGGCTCTGGCTTCATCACTCCCCAAAAATCTCAGCACAGCAGAGAGTGGGGAGTGACAGTAATAACTTCCCCCAGAATCTGCATTACATACAAACATTTACACTGAGTATTTAGAGGAATTTATTAGGGTTCGATGTCTTTCTGTGATTATTTTGAGACTCCAAATCAAACACAATTCTATAGCATCACAATCTACACACATGTTGACAGACTTCACCACCATCGCTTCATACAAACACAGTCTGCAGCTCTACAGATGCTCTGCAGTCACTCAGGAATCAACCCATACTCAACCAATACTCGTCAGTATTTGGTATTCAACCTCATTATTATCAGTGAGTTCATAAAACGGTTGCATTATTTAAAAAAAAATTATATGCTGTATTTAATTATTGCAATTTATTGTCACGTAACAAAAATTTTATGAACAATAGCTCAAGTTTTTGGTAATTGAGTCAGTTTGGGTTAAAAAAAACTGCCCAAAGCCTCTGTGAGATCCTGGAGGAGCTGAGAATAATACTGCACACAGCTGATCTATCAGACATGTGTAATGTCTCCTGGTTGGATGCTTACCTGTCTGAACTCACCTGCAGGTTGAACTGAAGAGACGTTGCGGCTTCAGAGGAAACAAACTGCTGCTTCTCCTTCAGTCTGTCACACTCTCACAACTTCACTACTTATATCTACAGAAGGCGCTGTGATGTCACACCAGTCACACCTTGTAGAAAAATATAATAAAGCTGGGGGAGGTAACATTAGAGAAACCAGAGAGAGACAGCTAGATTCAGAAAAGATTTAACATCCCACCCCAGCAGCTGGAAACGCTATCTTATCATTTAATTTGGACCGAATGAAATGATTAGCTGTGCTTATTACAATCCTGCAACAGATATTGGATTCACTGGATTTTTGTGTTTTGTGTATTGATTGCTGTCGGGATGTAAAGACAGTTTCCACAAATACAACAAAACATGCTTCTGAAATAAAGTGCCTACCTCACCTTTAAATAAATGCCATCACATGAACTCTCAAATGTATGTTTGTAACGAAAGTAACGTTATACCTCAGAAATCTGGTGGGGTCAGGTGGAGGAATTTAAATTAAGAGATTATTTCCCTCCAATTCTAACATTGAAATTAGCTTGAGGTGAGAATAACTGGCAGATGGTTGAGAAAAGCTGAGGAGAGTTGTGGACACTTGTGTTATATAGAGCCTAATATCATCTATTTCATTTAATGAATGGTGGAGAAACTGCTCACAAACCTCAGTGGATGCTTCCACAGCTGGCTGTGAGGAAACAGTGACTTAAAGGTTCAGTAGGTGACTCTTATAAAAAATAACCTTTTGCAATATTTGCTGAAACTGTCACTATATCCTGACAGTGGTACGTGATACTCCTTCTACTGCTCCTAATGCCATTTTTTACCTCCCAAATATTCTTCCAAGACCTGGGGGATCTGAGTCTGCAGGGTTTGTGGACTGATAGTATTAAGGCAGGTCCAGTCACCCACCAGGAGCTCACACCGCCATCTGAGGAGCCTCTTCCCCCTAAAAACACAGAGCACCTGAAACAAGGCCACATACACTTTGAAATGATCTGATCATTGGACAGTAGAACATTTCAACCTAGTTTAAACACAGATTATATCAATGACAGCTGAGAAAATCATAAAATCTGTCCACATGACCTGGGAAACATAGAAAATATTAGTGCTTTTAAGTTCCTGAGACTCACTCCAGGACCTCCTCAGACATTTACATTTAGCTGAAGTTTTTATCCAAAGTGACTTACAATTGCTATATCTGTCAGAGGTCGCACGCCTCTGGAGGAACTAGGGGTTAAGTGTCTCGTTCAGGGGAACATTGGTGGAAGTGTCACAGTGGGAATCGAACCCAGGTCTCTCACACCAAAGGCTTGTGTTTTATCAACTGCGTCAACCGACACTTCCAAGACCTGGGGTGGAGAAGGCAGATGGCCAATCATAGTTTGGAAGGAACCTTGGGTGGCCAATCAGATTCCAGAGGTGGCATATGCCAACCAATGCCACCCCCCTAGACACCCCCACACACCCCCCCTGTGACCTACTGTCAACCATTGTACATAATACTATAATATAACATTAAAATACATAATTTGACATTATGCCTCTGCACAAAAGCGGAGCCACAATAACAACGTGTGACTTATTAAATATCGTCATCTAAATAAAGTGACAAAAGGCCCTTTCATGGTGCTGGAGAGTGATGGTAGATGATATGGGCCAGCCTTACTATTGTCATTAGTCCTCAAACCCTGCAGACTCACATCCCCCAGGTCTTGGGAAAAAGCTGTGGTGAGTCTCAGGGAGACTGTGAGAAAAAATACTCACTAACCCAGTTCTAAAGCCTCACAATAAACTCTCAGGCCACTTGATATGATTTTTTAAATATGTTTTCTAGGTCATGTGGACAGATTTCACGCTCATGTTTCTCTGGGCTGTTCAAACTAGCGGTCAAAATTGTCTACTGCACAATGGCCAGTTCATTGCATTGTATTTCAGTGAATCTGAGCTTGTTTACAGTGCTCTGTGTTTTTATGGGCAGGCCCAGTAACAATTGTCCAAAAATGCAACTTTATCACTGAGCAGCCTTTTGTGTCATTTTGCATTAATGGACACTGTTGTTGTTACAGAGCTGCCAACTCTCACACACTGAGTGTGACACTTAAGCCGTTGACATTTTTTACATGCTGTGATGCCACAGATCAATTTTTTGGGTGAAAAACAAATGTATAACTGAGAACTCGCTGTGAGTCACAGACAGTTTGTGATCCGACAGAGTAGGAACGTAGCTGGTCCAGTTTTGAAAAATAAAAAATAAAATACCAAACTTGCTCGGTTTGGGACTGTGAGCTGCACTGTATCGAGGTTCTGAAGCATGTGTGTCGATTTGTGGTGAGATTTCTGCCTGATCACAAGTGTTTCACTTAGTTTAGGATTCCACCTCCTTGTCACATCAGTACAGTCCTAAATAGTTCTGCGTCTGTCAGATGGTCTGAAGGAGAAACTACCAGCAGAGCAATAACGTGATGCACAGCAGAGTTTAGGGCAGGTAGACATATAAATATCATGAATTCTCAATAAATGTAGACAGTAGCCTTGTAATATTATTACTTTTTTCTGGACATCTCAGGGAACACAGATATGTGGGAGAGATTCTGAACGTGCAGAAAGTTTTGAACATGAGCAGAAAACCTGCTGAAACACAGGAGCTATTAAAGTCCAGGAGTTTCTAACTAAATTCAAATATGCACATTTAAAAAAGTTACTTCCTCAAACAAAGACACAAAGAGGAGGGAAGACTTAATCATTTCTGCATGTGTGCTGACTCAGATGATTTTACATGAGAAAAGTTGATTTACATGAGAAACAGATCTGAAAGCAACACTGCATTGAATTCTGTTTTGAATTGTCACCTGCTGCCCGAATTTTGTGTTTCCCTTTACGTAAAGACATTTGCACCATACATTGGTACAGAAATTTCACCAGAATGCAGGAAATGCAGTGTTTAATGCTCAAAATTTGGGGATGACCCCCAGACCCCGTACTCAATATGTCAATTTCCATGTTGAAGTAACTCTGATGCTCTTAAATTTCAACAACAAAATGACACTATAAATTCACTAGAATGCAAAAACAAACACATCAGTCTCTGGGATGACACACATCCTGGAGGAAGAAGATTTCCAGACACCTGGTTAGGTTTGGTCTCTTGATTTAGTCCATGATGTCCGTGTCACGGTTAACGTTGAGTGCAAACAGAAATAAGGCACTTACAGGCAGGAAGAGTTCTGATCATTAATTTAATGGAAAGTGTACTCACTAAAACAGTGGCAGAGTCCAGATAATAAATCCAGATGATAATACTTAGTCCAAACAAAGCAAAGATCCAAAAACAGATTTTCCAAACAAGGTGACAAATCTATAATCCAAACTAAGCAGACTGAAGTGAGACAAATATCCATTGACCATACAAACCGGCAGGCAGAGTTACAGGCAGACACACTCAGCATGGGAGACACACAACGGTCCGACAAAGACTGAACAAAACAGCAGGCAATATATACAAGGGCCAACGAGCAGGGAGGGAACGAACAGGTGAGACCAATAAGAAATAATCAAGGCTAAACAGAAAACCAAGCTCGAAACAAACACCAGATGCTGGAAAGTTTCAAAATATAACAGGAAAAAACTAGTGTTGTAGTCTAGACCGCACAAACGAGACCAGGTCAAGACCAAGAACAGGGTTTATTGAGACAAAGACTAGACCAAGACTTTTAGGGGCTGAGAGCAGTTGAGACCACGACCGAGGGAGGGCGAGACCGAGTCAAGACCAAGACCAGTTCCCTGCATTGCATGGCATGCAATAAAATGTGGAACGAGATCATTGGTACTTCTCAAAGTGATCTGAAAGATCCACTTTCCCAGTAAAACACCCACATACAAACACTAAGAGCTGAAATCAATCTAAGCATAACGGGGCGGGGGGACAGACAGTTAATGGGAACAACACGTTTAATTAGGGTTATCAGTCGCATTTGAAGCAATAAGTTTTACTTCCAATCAAAGTTAGGATGTCAACAAATCAGACAATGCAAAAAGCATTTTATTGATATTCCCAAAGTTATGGTTTGAACTGGTCTTGAATTAATCTTCAATGTATGAGACCGAGACAAGACCGAGTACAAAGGCGGTCGAGTCTGAGACAGACCAAGACCATCAAAAAGTGGTCTTAACCACCAAGACAGGCTGTTAAGACTTTTTCTCTTATGGCATAACTTGCTAATATTAATTTGCTTTGAACTGTTAACAAATATGAAACCTATGTTACTGGTCTTGTTAAATGATCAAGGTGAGGATAATGTTGCAGTGTCTAGCCTCACGTTATAGGCTCCATTTGCATTAGTTATTTTTTCTAAAACTCCATAATTTCCATTATTAAAGCACTTCTATTTACGAAAAGGAGTAGCAAGAAGTAAAACTTATTTGCTTCTACCCCTTTATACCGTAAATACCATAATAAATAAAGATTGCTACAAAATAATAAATCTACAGAAAAAATAAATCTATGATCAAAATAATACATATTCAAATATGGTATATTTACACAAACACATTAATATTTATAGACATACTTCAAATTATTCAGTTGAACCTCATGTGATTATTAGCACTGTGTTTCTCTGTACCTCTGAAAGATGATTTATTTGAACATAGTTTTAAAATGAAATATGTTTTAACATTGCTTTCATTCATTGTTTAGTTTATTCCACAAGTTTATTTATCTATGAATTTGTCCAATCTGTCATTGAAGAGTATTTCAAGAATTTTTGAGAATTGTGGTGGTAGAGAGACAGGCCTGTAATTTGATTGTGGTGTTTATCTCCAGTTTTGTACAGAGCTATGAATCTCCTGATTTAGGTATGCTGAATCGCTGACCGCACACTGACATCTTTCAACTCACACACATACGAAAGCTAATCAACTACTACAAAGGATTGTTGATCATGACAATCTAGAGCTGAAGATCTTTCAGTGCACTGAACATCTGTCACAGGACTTGGAAAATGATATTGATCCTTTAAACACATTTTCACTCAAGACCAACAGCAACTGATTTTATTAGCCTAACGAATACTTTAACAGTTCAGTTAAGACTGAAAAATTATCAATAATCCACTTTAACAGCAGAGCCTATAAGCTAACTTTCACAACATTAAATATTATCTAAATCAGCTCAAATTGCCACTTAACTGCTTTATCTGAAACTTGGATTAATAGTGAGGTCCACAAAAAAAACCCAGGACCACAAATTGGACAAAATTACTACAGACCCATCTGACTGCCCTCTGTGGTCTTAAAGACTTTTGAGCGCCTTGTGTTTTTCCATCTCAGGTCCCCTAAAGACCCCCTGCAGTTCGTCTACAGAGCCAACAGCTCTGTAGATGATGCAGTAAACATGGCCCTTCATTTCATCCTCCATCACCTGGACTCCCCAGGAACCTACGCCAGGATGTTGTTTGTGGACAACATCATCCCAGCCCTGCTGCAGCACAAGCTCTCTCCTAGCTGAGCGTGCCGGACTCCACTAACATGTGATCACAGACTTCCTGACAGACAGGAAGCAGAACATGTCTCTGACTCCAGGGCCATCAGCACCGGTTCCCCTCAAGGCTGTGTTCTTTCCCCTCTGCTCTTCTCCCTGTACACCAACAGCTGCACCTCCAGTCACCAGTCTCTCAAGCTCCTCAAGTTTGCAGACGACACCACCCTCATTGGGCTCATCTCTGGTGGGGATGAGTCCACCTACAGGTCGACCATCTGGTGACCTGGTGCAGCCAGAACAGTCTGGAGCTCAACGCTCTGTAGACAGTGGAGATGGCTGTGGACTTTTTGACTCCACAGTCAACAGTGTGGACTCCTTCCACTTCCTGGGCACCATCATGTCCCAGGACCTCCACTGGGAGCTGATAAAATTATGTCACATTGAAACTAATGACACCATTTCAAACTTTTCCAAGTCTTCATAATGCTGTCTAAATGTTTTCAGGTCATATCTTTACAACACTCGGGACTTTCTCACATTTGTTCAACTTTTTCATGTCTTTCAGCTAGAAACTATATTCCAACCTTAAAATGTTCTACACCCTTTAGTGCAATTTGAAGTTTATTGATGTTAAAAATCTTGTTGATATTATTTAGAACCTTCCTATTTTTCCAAGTTTGAACAGTCCTTAAGGTACTTCATGCACATAAAAACTAGCAATGCAGTTTAACGTCAGCTTTTCGACAATCCTTCAAACTTTCACACATTTGTACCACTCAGCTTTTTTCAAGCCAGATATTCAGTTTCGTGCGAGCCTTTCAACAGCCAGCATTCACACCGCAATTTCTTCAGAAATTGCTTTTCTTGTTATGGTTAATTTCATACTGTATAAACCTAAAAATCTAAAAGCTTAAATTAAAAAAAACAATTAATTTGTTCATTTCAAATATTTAACAATAATTTATTGAGCTTACTGACTCTGCATAAAGCTCTGAGGTTGTTGTGGCGCCGTGCCAGTGTTACATGATCACGCAGGTCTAAATGTGTTCTGTCAAATCACATAAATAAATACTAAACTTTTTTTTTTATATAATTCATTGGTTTATTTGTCAGGTACAATTTAAAAAACAGTAGAACAGGTTACAGTAAAATAGAGATGTTGCAGAGAGGATCTGCAGCCACTGAAAGATTTCTGAAATCTCAATATCTTTAAGTTGAGTGAACTCTTTAACCTGTGGTTTATTCGTGGCTTCAGTTCTGAGTAGCTGCTCATCAGGTGGCTGATGATGAGATAAGAGAAGAAGAGGAAACAGAGTGTTTTATCAGCAGAAAAAGAGACGACGAATCCGACAGACGAGAAGCGACAGACGGTCTACCTGGACATGGATCACCTGCTGATGGTGTTGCTGTTGCTGTGGAGCTCAGGTAGGACTCTGCTTTAATGATGAATGTTTGAAAGGTGCGAAACCTCTGTGTAAAAATACTGAATTAAAGCCACAGACCTGCTTTCAAAACCTCACTACACATAACCACTATCAGTTTAATGTCATAACGTGTCTTCAGTTGCTCATCAGTTCATCTTAGATGTGCCTGTTAGTGTCAGAGGGAAACCTCTTATATACCACACACTGTACAGCTGTTACAGTTAGAGGGAAAACTGATATCTGCTTTATCTTGTCGTCACATGAAAACCTTTTTTCTCATTAGAGTAATTTAACAGCAGCTGAGCAAAATGAAAATAGAAACACTACTTCCATCCTGTACGTGTTTTTTTAAATTCAACCTTTATTTAACCAGGTGATCTCATTGAGATTTAAAACCACTTTTTCAAGACAGCCCTGGCCAAAGTAGCCACATGTTGACAGAGAACAGTTACAAATACCAGCACCAAGGACATGCACAGCAACAAAGAACATCTAACAAGACTCTTAAGGTTCATAAACAAACAACATTAGACTACTTAAATGTACAATTTATAGCATCTACTTCCAAGCCTTTCATGCCGTGTTTAAATTCACCAAAAGAAATCAGTTTTCAAAACTGTAAAGCAGTCTGCATGTGTTCCAGGTGGATGGAGCAGCATAACTAAAGGCCTTCTTACCGAGCTCTGTAGGACCGTAGGTACAGATGACAAATACAAGTTACTGGAGCACAAATTATAGGAACTGATGTTGCGTGACATAAAAGTGCAAAGATGAGGATGATGGTGATGCATTTTATTTAATGGCGCCTTTCATAACACCCAAGGTCACCTCACAGACAAATACAGATCACTGCATAACAACAATACACACAACAAACGAGCCGCATACAGATCAAATGCATTAAAAACTCAGTATAACATGTTATAAAAGAGCTTGTATAAAAGATGTGTGATAAGAGGGGAGCCTCCTCACTGATAATGAGGGCCAGTTTGTCATTTTGTACAAGGTACAATGGTGTGTTGATGCTTTACATCCAGTCACATATCCTAATGCACTAGTAGACAGTCTCCAACAAAGACAGACATCGGCCAGGCGCAGGTCTATAGAGCAGGGCACCGTAATCCAGTGCAGTGAGAAAGGTTTCTGCATCCAGTCTATACAGAATGTATGTAGGAAGTTAAGACTCACTCTCTCCATAGCACAACAGGATTTCTGGGTAATGATGTTTCAGACTTCTATGCTGCATTAACTCTTTGAGAACTGGTCTGTGGGTTAACTGTTTGGAGATATGGTAGTTTTAAAATGCTAAAATGTTTTTAAATAAAAACAGGTCAAACAAAAAAGTGAAACACAAACAGTGTGATGTAGGAATGTATTTTTAGTTTTACATTCACTGTTATTAGATGGAAACATTTGAAGCTCCTCACAGGTTTGGGCTGGTTGGGTGTGTTTGTGTGTTGTTTCATTCTGCTCTAGTGTTCTGGTCTTGATTTACTTCCTGTTTTACTTTGTAGTTTAGCCTGCTCTTACTGTGTGTTGTCATGTTTTACTTCCTGTGCTTGTCTCTGATTGCCTTAGTGGATTCAGCTGTGTCTTATTAGGTGTTTGTGTTTCATTCCTTGCCACTGCTCATTTCGCCTTTGTGTTTCCAGTGTTTCTCGTGCTTGTGTGGATTTTTTCCTTGATTGAACATTTGGTTTACTCACCCCTTTGTGTTTTTGGACTGCTCACGTCATTCCACCTGTAAGTTTCCTGTTTTGCAAATAAACCTCACCTTCTCACCATTTCCATCAACGTGTCTGCTTTTGGGTCCAAACCCCCTGTTTCCTGTGTTCAGCCAGTATCTGGATGTAACACTTAGAGCTTCACCAATAGTTTGTTTCTGCATTTCTTTCTGCTCCTGCCGCTGCAGTGACGTTCAGAACTGTGAACATAATCCACGTTTTAATGAACCAAACTTTTTGTTTCCAAATCTTCCATCACTTCGTCCAACATTCTGAAAATCTATAAACTGTTATCTGCACATTCAGACTGAATGTATGTGGCACATATAGAAAAACAAAAAGGCAGATTCTAACTTAGTTTGAATACGTTGCTTTTAGTTTCAGCTTCAGCAGTGATCTGGTTCCAGAGTGAGTTCATTCACTAATCTGTGTGTGTTCTCACTGAGATGAGCTCTGAGCTGCTCAAAGCCTGACAGTGTTCAGTTCACAGCTCAGCTCCAATCAGCATGCTGCTTTATACTGATGTTTGTTTTCTGACTTTCTCCTCAGGACTCCAGGCTGAAGGAAATCACACCTCAACAGGTAAACAGAGAACGTAAAGATGAATGAAGTGGATGGATGGTCAACAAAGGCTCTGACTCTGAGTTCACATCCTGTTTCCTGCTGAAAGTCACTGTTGGTTTATTTTGACCAAAGCCGAGTAAAAACACCATCTTTCTCTTAAAGGGTCAGCGTGTAAGTTTTAGTGTCATCTTGTAATGAGGTTTGCAAACAAATTGCACAAACTGATTTTTAAAGAGACATTAAATATATGAGATATTTATAATGAAAAAGTAATATTATATTATCTCCTACTGTAATTTATTATATAAATTTATTAAATAAATCTATGTTGTTTGCTATCTAGCTTTGTTTGTGTTCGACAGGAAAGAGCCTTGAGTGTAATTGTATTTTCAGCACAGCTGCCTTACCTTCAGCCTGTTTCTGTCCCGGGTGTATGTAAGTGGAAACAGCACTGAAACAGGCTTCATCATTGCTTTAGGTAGCTTGACCACATTTTCAATTTCAATTCAATTTTATTTATATAGCGCCAAATCACAACAACAGTTATCTCACAGCGCTTTTCATAAAGAGCAGGTCCAGACCGAACTCTGAAGTTATTTACAGAAGCCCAACAATTCCCACCAAGAGCAGCACTAGGCGACACAGGCAAGGAAAAACTTCCTTTAAGAGGCAGAAACCTCGAGCAGAACCATGGCTCAGGGTGGGCGGCCATCTGCCTCCACCGGTTGGGGGTGAGGGGGAGAGAGAGAGAGAGAGAGAGAGAAGAGGGAGGCAGCCTACACAGTATACACATAGAGGTACAGACAGTAAAGGTAATGTTGCTATAGACTGAATGAAAAATGGTACAGATATTTATAGTAATGTTAATGATAATAATATAATAATAACAGTAATAGCAATAGGACTAGTAACAGCAGTTGTAATTGTAGCAGAGGGCGTTGAGCAGGAACACGGGGGCAGCAGGAGACTCCCAACCACAGATCCAGACTCCACAGCTCCAGAGCCAGCAACACCCGCAGGAAGCAACAGGAGGAGGAAGCACACGACCACGGGAAAGGGAAGAAGTCGAGTTAGTAACATGCATTAATGGGATGAAGTTGCACTCAGAGGGAGAGAGAGAAGAGGAGAGAGGAGCTCAGTGCATCATGGGAAATCCCCCGGCAGTCTAGGCCTATAGCAGCAGAACTAAGGGATGGTTCAGGACTCACCCGAGCCAGCCCTAACTATAAGCTTTATCAAAAAGGAAAGTCTTAAGCCTACTCTTAAATGTAGAGACGGTGTCTGCCTCCCGAACCCAAACTGGAACCTGGTTCCACAGGAGAGGAGCCTGATAGCTGAACGCTCTGGCTCCCATTCTACTTTTGGAGACTCTAGGAACCACAAGTAACCCTGCATTCTGGGAGCGCAGTGCTCTGGTGGGGTAGTAAGGTACTATGAGCTCTTTAAGATAAGATGGTGCCTGACCATTAAGAGCTTTGTATGTGAGAAGAAGGATTTTAAATTCTATTCTGGATTTTACAGGAAGCCAATGCAGAGAAGCTAAGACAGGAGAGATATGATCTCTTTACTGGTTCCTGTCAGAACACGTGCTGCAGCATTCTGGATCAGCTGAAGAGTCTTAATGGACTTTTCGAAGAGCCTGATAATAAGGAATTGCAGTAATCCAGTCTAGAAGTAACAAATGCATGGACTGGTATTTCTGCATCATTTTTAGACAGGATGTTCCTGATTTTGCAATATTACGTGAGGTGAAAAAAAGGCGGTCCTTGAAATTTGCTTAATGTGAGAGTTGAACGACATGTCCTGGTCAAAGATAACTCCAAGATTTCTCACAGTGGTGCTGGAGGCCAGGGCGATGCCATCCAGGGAAACTATATCTTTAGATAATGCGTCACGGAGGTGCTTAGGGCCTAGAACAATAACTTCAGTTTTATCTGAGTTTAACATTAGAAAATTACAGGTCATCCAGGTTTTAACATCCTGAAGACACATTTGAAGCTTAGCTAACTGATGAGTTTCATCTGGCTTGATCGATAGATATAACTGAGTATCATCTGCATAACAATGAAAGTTTATGGAGTGTTTCCTGATAATATTGCCTAAAGGGAGCATATATAAAGTGAAGAGGATTGGTCCGAGCACAGATCCTTGTGGAACTCATCGTTAACATGTACAAACTGAAATCGGTCTGATAAATAGGACTTAAACCAGCTTAGAGCGGTTCCTTTAATGCCAATGAAATGTTCCAGTCTCTGTAATAGGATCTGATGGCCAATGGTATCAAATGCAGCACTAAGATCTAGTAAAACCAATACAGAGACAAGTCCTTTGTCTGATGCAGTTGGGAGGTCATTAGTTATTTTCACCAGTGCTGTCTCTGTGCTATGGTGAGCTCGAAATCCTGACTGAAAATCCTCAAATAAACTATTGCTATGTAGAAAGTCACAAGATTTATTAAGAAAAACGTAGAGAGAGTACGAACTTAGAGTCATAGTCCAGGCAGTCAGCGTGAAGTGTCCTGAAACATAACCAAGGAAGTCCACCAAAAACAACAAAGACAATCCACAATGAAAAATACAAAGTCCATCAGCAGAACATAATCCCATAAAGCAGACTGAGGATCTGCCAGAGAAAACAGCAGAGAAGATCTACTGTATATGATAATGATAACGTCAGATACACAGAGCAGGTAGGAGAGACAAACGTGTGAAGGGAATGTGGCAGCATTTTGGTCAGTCAGCAGCCAACCTGTTGGTAAGCAGGTAAAACAGTTTCCTCTGTAGATCTCCCTCTGACTCAGACTCTGACCTCGACCCTCCGGATCAGGAAGCCCGAGTATTTGTGTCATCTGCAGAATAAAGCCCAGGGCTGACCCTTGTGGCAGAGCAGAACAAAGACCTTTTCTTCCCTTAATGTTTCTTTGAGCTCGATGGTCGATCTTTGAATTTGTCTTCAGTTGATTACTAATGCTTGCAAAATGAAAGACATTCCCATCAGCCTCAGCTTTACTTTGTGATTACTGTGGTGGAAATGTGAAAGTAAAGATTTGAACACAAGCTTGTCTTCATAGGTTTTATTTGAGCTTTTGGAAAATGAGTACAGAGCATAAAGCAGCTGAGTCGACTCGTTTTAATCAAACACCTGCACGAAAACATTTGTGGTTAACAAGTAGAAGAACCAGGCACAGCTCAGTTGCTGATGGGTTAGAACTGGTTTAAACCGGATGTGTGGTTGAGACAGACAGCTTACGCGGCATCACTATGGTTGTTCAGAGTGCAGATGTTCAGCAAAAAGCTGCCATTCAACAAAGTCACACAATAAAAGTTATTTTTCTAAACAAGTGCTTAGTAATAAATGTTAGCATGCAAACAAGCTAAAGTAAGAACTTTGCTAAACATTGTAAACTTTATACCTGCTAAACATTAGCATTATGATCATGTTAGCATCATTAGCATAAGGCCCTAACAAGAGGCCCCAATGCTGTTATAACCACTTAAGGTACCTGTAGTAACCCTACTTGAATCAACTTCTTTCCATATGGACACGTTAGATTCAACAGTTCTCTTCTCTCCAACACACCTGTGCCTGGACGCAGCAGTCTACAGTAAAGTACCATCATCTGATGGATTTTAGAGTCAGACTGTGTCACCTAGACTTTTGTATTTGCAAAGTACCGAAGTCAAAGAGAAAGTTATGAGGAGCATGGTCAGTGCTGTCACTGTCAAAATCCTGAAACGTCACTACAAACCGCTGAGAGCAGGAGGTTACACAGCTCCACTGTGCTGAAATGATTTGGGCATTTTCAGTGCAATAACCTCCGGAATCACAGCAGCCACGTTCCTCTTTGACTGAGAGGAGAGAGAATATGGTGAATGAGAAAGAAAAGTGACCGACTTAGAAACAACACCATGGTCAGCTAAGGCGCACACACGGTTTAACACCCACAAGCACATCCACACTATCAAACAGGTGCTCAGCGGCGACCTGACCCCAGAATAATACCAGCCTTTAAAACAGCGGCACGGCAGCCACAGCAGTCCACTGAAAAAACACTTCATCCATTTGAATGACATCTGACGAGCATCCAAAACAATCTTCTTTTGGAGCTTTGCGACCCTTCGCTTCTTTTCTCTCCTGTCTCTTCATGAAACAACTTTTATGTTTGAATAGCATGACTGCTATTACAAATAGAAACATAAGATTGGGCGGCAATACACACGTTACCCAGCAATCATCACTGATATGTGGGCTCTGTGACGCAAAGCACCTCTCTCTCCTGCTGAGTGGACGCTTCACTGGCAGCAGCTGTCGGAGTTTCTCGTTTCTTAGCAGATGCTTCAATACAAAATTGTTTGTGGTCGAAAGCTTTTTGCTGGAACTAGCGTTTAGAGAAGACCATGTTCTTTGCATCTGAGTGTGACACAGCTGAGTTAGGCCTAATGGCAGGACTTACAGCTGTGGAACAAACGCCTCGCTCCCTCGTTCTTAGCTTTTTGGCTAGCAGCTGACTTGAACAACATGAGGTGTTTTGGACGTGTTATAATATGCGAAATGAAACACAGACAAACAGATCCAAGTCTGAAGTGGCAGTTTATTATTAAGTCAAGAAATATTTACAAACAATGAATAATCTGCGTTGACTACAGTCTTCTGACCGGCTACCAAAGCGCTTTGCCCCTGGCTGTACGCACATCCAGCAGTGTTTGTGTACAAGAAACCCGTCTTTACCACTAGTTCTCATTTTAAGGTTAATGGTTGGAGGTGAGCTTGGTGTCTACTGTATAAAGAGGCTGTTACATGCATTTTTGCCATGTAACTGACAGAAGTCCAGCAGCTAACCTGGTGGGGCTGCACTGTTTATACCTATGCTGCTGGTTAGCTTGCTGATTTAGCTCAGAGCACCACTGTGCCTAAATACAGCCTCACTGAGCCGCTAGCATGGCTGTTAGTCTGACGTCTTTGGTCTTTTGTCTATTGTATCCCACAATCCTCTGTTTTCCTGCAGGTGCTCGGTGTGACACCACGGCCAAGGCTGACATCGTGCTGTTGGTGGACGGCTCCAAGAGCATCGGCAACTTAGAATTTGAAAGCTTCAAGTCTTTTGTCTCCAGCATAGTCAGAAACCTCCACATCGGCCCAGACAGAGTCCAGATAGGTAATATCTGTATTCATACTACAGACAGTGCACACACATGCACACACCTTTCCTATAGAGATGCATTAATGTGGAGAGATGTCAGAGTGACGGGTCTGCTGCAGCACCGTGCCCTGAGCACTGAGGGGTCTGTTGCATAATATCATGGTCATAACAGCAGCAAGGAATAAAGTTTCTTTATGCCACCAGCTGGAATAATTTGAACTGATTTCTGCACATGTGTTTATAAGAGAAGTATTTAGTATTTTTACAAAACGTTACGTTAATGCCACTTTCACCCGACGAGTCTAAGCATCACTGGCTTTAGCTGCCAGAGTTTCACGTCAGCTGCTTTAGCAGAAGCTTTTTGCTGGTCGCACAGAGTTTAAAACGGACGACAATGTTCTTTGCATCTTAGACTGTGACACAGTAATGACGCAGCTACTTACAGCTGTGGAAAGAACGCCTCCCTCCCTCGTTCTCCATTCTTCCTTTAGCTTCTTGGCTAACAGCTGACTTGAACAACATATGATCTGGTGCTGCTGACCTGCAGCGCTGTCGCGCATTCACGTCAAGGATGGTGCATTCAGTAACACTGCATTACTTGCATTATTAACTGCAATAATATTAGTTTTGGAAAAGTACTGGGAAAAGTAATATTATAACAGCTAACACTGGTTCCTGCACTGCAGCTATTTCTTTTTTGTCCGTGCTGGAGGCTTCGGCTGAAATTGCTTTTCCAACATAACCTACCCCAGTTTTAAAAAAGTCACATTTGTCTGGCTTCACTTAGTCCCCTTGTTTGATGTGGTTTGAATTCATATCTGGTTCCTGAGACCTTCTACGCTCTCCTCCATACCACACTGGAAAGCTGAGGGTGTGTTTGTGAGGCCAAGTGGAATTCTGTTCCATTCATACAGCCCCCATGGGGATGTGAAGGCTGTGAATTCCTTTGAATCCTCACTGATGCTTGACAGTAAGCCTTTCCTTGGTCCAGCACGCTGAACCACGTGTTCCCACCAAGACCATCAAGTATCTCCTGAATGCGTGGTATGGGATTCCTATCTGAGATTGTCTTTATCTGTAGCCAAAGTCTTAGGTTCCGTCTTTTTTTCGCACACAGACCACTGCAGGGGCACATGGGGAGGTGGATTTGTGGATGAATCCTTTAACAAGTCCTGGATGTGGTTCTTGGTCAAAATGTTATGGTGTTAAGAATGAGTTGTGAAGAGATCACATGGTATACAATGCTAATGTCCTCTGATGGAAATGCACTTAAGACCATTTACCTGTCTCCAACTTTCAGAGAGAGCTATTGCCATCGAGTGAGAGGATTAAAAGAGGAACTTATGAACTGGGTGTCGTCCTGGCTTTCGACATTCAATGCTTAATGTTGTACTTTAAATGTAATAAAGGGCTTATGTTGAGGACAACCTTTATTTTGCAGGGGAGGAATGTCGTACCTGTAAATGTTCTTGTCTTGTGTCATACATGCACTACCACATGGAAGAATCTGCAGTTGTTAGACTTAGCCCTGGTCTGTTGGAAGAGTTTGTTCCTGGTGCTGCAGTACAAACAGCTTGGGTCCACTAATGCTGCTGCTGTCTGAGTGGTGCAACATGAGGAAGAAGTTTTAAAAAAGGACACCTTTTTTCTCTAAATTTGTTCAACACACATCACTTTATAATTTTGTGAAGAAAACTCATTAATTATTTCATCATTTTTAAAGAACGCTGGTTCAGCCTGTTGTTGTGTTGCTTTGTGTCTTCTGCAGGTCTGGTTCAGTACGGTTATAGACCACGGACCGAGTGGCACCTGAAGACCTACCAGAACAAATATTCCCTGCTGAAGGCCATAGACAACCTGCGACAGATTTTAGGAGGCACCAAGACAGGTAACTTAGTATTGATGTTAGTGTAATAGTTTTGTGTTGTACAATATTGTGTTATAACATTATAGCACATTATCACAGAGCAATATTATCAAGAAAAGATGGTTAATATTGTTTTATTAATAGTGATAAAAATAATTAGAATTATATAATAACAATGTTAGAAGTTGTGATGATGCAACCTCAAAGGATAATTTAAAACTCAGTGATTTGATGATAACTTATAACTGAACTCCTCTCATTCGCTGTTAAAGTGCTCTGTCAGTTATGAAAAGATGGACGGGATATTTACTCATGGAATGAGGGGTGACTAACCCCCCCAGCTTTGTACCTCTATGCCTTTTCATTCCTCCATATTACTGTCACACAGGAAAGGCTCTTAACTACACCCTGCAGTACAACTTTAAGTCCAAGGTGGGAATGCGTGCAGACTCCCAAAAAATTGTTGTGTTGATGACTGACGGACAGTCCCAGGACGACACACGGCTCCCCTCACAGAACCTGAAGGACGCCGGCATAGAGGTCTACACTATTGGTGACTGACTTTCAGTTTGAATAGTGAGAGCTGGGAAACCACAATACTTCACCACAACAGACATAACACAAATTGAACCTGTGTTGATGCTTGAAAATGTTAGCTAGCTACCCCTTATTATTATTATTATTATTATTATTATTATTATTATTATTATTATTATACAATGTACAAATGATCACATTTGTTGTTTATATCAGTTAATGTCTTTATGTATGAAAATCATGCCCAGCATGTTTCAAGTCTTTAAAAGTTGTTTTGAACAGTTTGAAATTTAAAAAAGTAAAAGTAAAGTATGTTTACATACATAAGTACATATGATTTCTAGTTAATAGGTTTAAAAACACACAAGCATGTCTGCTCTGTCAAAGGTTTAGTTTGGACAAACCATAATTTATTATTTTGCTAATCAAATTAACACCACATTTTTCTCACAGGGGTGAGGGGTGCCAGAGAGAGAGAGCTGAAATCCATCGCCTCTAAGCCCACTGAAATTCACATGTACAGTGTCGCAGACTTCTCGTATCTCCCAGACATTGTTGACAGCCTCACCATCAACCTCTGCAACAGTGCTAATAGCTTAGGTAGGCAAAGAGTCCATCATCATTAAACCATGATACACATTAGCACCACACTGATCCACTGATACCAGAATCAATCAGATGTTTTAGAAGCTGTTACACACCGGTTGGATTCCAACAGTTAGATATCTTGGTGTTGCAGAGCTTTAAGGTCCTGCGTAGGGAGGTGCTGTTGAAGCTTCTGCAGTTAATATGACAATGGACCTGGACTTCGTAGGTTAAAAACTCAGCTGGGCTCTGATGGGGGCTGCTGATGAGGGGCTATACCTCTGCTGATCTGAGAAGCATGTTCATGACCAAGATGAACAGAATCACTAAAATAGTGCATACAGCGATGATCCCATCCTTAATTTAGTTTCTTTGTACTGCACAATTTACCAGAAGAGCTGAGCTTTGCCCAACTGGAAGATGTTTTATGTTTCTTCTTCGTGCATTGCTGTCTACCACAGTGTGATTATTGATGTTACCAAGATGCAGCCAAAGGCATTTTCAAATCCTATAAATAGCTGCTTTTGTAAAATTGTTGTACATAAAAGTTTATGTCAGGGTGTGAATGTGCTCTCTCTGTCTGTCTCAGTCTTTGTCAGGCTGGTGGGCGGGACTAGTCTGTGTTCAGGCAGACTGGAGGTGAAGTCCACCCAGTCCACCCAGTCTAACCAGAGTTGGTCCTCAGTGTGTGAAGCTGACTTTGACCAGCAGGATGCAGAGGTGGTCTGTAGGGAGCTTGGCTGTGGGGCTCCTTCAGTCCTCCAGGGGGTGCTCTATGGAGAAGTGGAGGCTCCGATGTGGACCAAAGAGTTCCAGTGTGGAGGCCATGAGTCTGCTCTCCTGGACTGTAGAAGCTCAGGCTCAGCTAGAAACACCTGCTCACCTGGAAAAGCTGTTGGACTCACCTGCTCAGGTAGAAGAGGAGCTGCAGCTTTGACTTGTTTTCATCTCTGTTCTAATGAAACACTTTGTTTTGCTGATGACTCTCTTGTTTCTGTTCAGAACCTGTCAGGTTGGTGGGAGGAGCCAGTCGCTGTGCAGGAACACTGGAGGTGAAACAGGGAGACTGGAGACCAGTTTATGGCTCTAACTGGATCCTGACGTCAGCAGCTGCAGTCTGTAGAGAGCTGGACTGTGGCTCTTCTGTTTCTGTAACAGAGAGAAATGGCTCCTCAGACAGACCTGGATGGGAGATCAGCTCTGACTGTGTTCAGTCTGGATCTGCTCTGAGGGAGTGTCTATCATCAGGTTCCTCTTCCTCCATCATAGAGATCACCTGCTCAGGTAGGACCATCAGTCACAGTGACAGTTTGTTGTTTGAAGGCTCATTGCTTTAAACTGTCGCCCATTTAAGCCACCTGCTGTGGTTCCACGTACAGATGTTGATGTTGTTGTTAACTCAACTGTCATTTCAGAATCGGAGAGCTACAGTTGATAGAAAAAGTCTAAACACTGCTGTTAAAGTGCCAGGTTCTTATGATGTAAAATAATGAGACAAAGATAAATCATGTCAGAACGTTTTCCACCTTTAATGTGAGCAATTCAATAGAAAAACAAACTAAAGTGATCTGATGTGATGCGTTTCATCAGATTCAGCAGTTCTTATCTCCATACTGGTGGTCCTGCCGCTGTTGTTCATCGCTGCCATCTGTTTCATCCATAAGGTACGTACACATCTCTGTTGATCAGAGGACTGGCTGAGACGAAGCAGGGACGGTCTGTGTATCATCCGATCATTCAATTATTCCATTTAATCTGAAACCAAAAACAAAAAAATAATCAATATTTTGTTTTTCTGTTTTTCTGTATGAACCAAATATGAAAACTGACGTTTGTTTTAATTCAATTCAATTTTATTTATATAGCGCCAAATCACAACAAGTTATCTCTCAGCCCTTTTCATAAAGAGCAGGTCCAGACCGTACTCTGAAGTTATTTACAGAAACCCAACAATTCCCACCAAGAGCAGCACTAGGCGACACAGGCAAGGAAAAACTTCCTTTAAGAGGCAGAAACCTCGAGCAGAACCATGGCTCAGGGTGGTCGGCCATCTGCCTCCACCGGTTGGGGGTGAGGGGGAGAGAGAGAGAGAGAGAGAGAGAAGAGGGAGGCAGCCTACACAGTATACACATAGAGGTACAGACAGTAAAGGTAATGTTGCTATAGACTGAATGAAAAATGGTACAGATATTTATAGTAATGTTAATGATAATAATAACAGTGATAATAGCAATAGGACTAGTAACAGCAGTTGCAACTGTAACAGAGGGCGTCGAGCAGGAACACGGGGGCAGCAGGAGACTCCCAACCACAGATCCAGACTCCACAGCTCCAGAGCCAGCAACACCCGCAGGAAGCGACAGGAGGGGGAAGCACACTACCACGGGAAAGGGAAGAAGTCGAGTTAGTAACATGCATTAATGGGATGAGGTTGCACTCAGAGGGAGAGAGGAGCTCAGTGCATCATGGGAAATCCCCCGGCAGTCTAGCCTATAGCAGCATAATTAAGGGATGGTTCAGGACTCACCTGAGCCAGCCCTAACTATAAGCTTTATCAAAAAGGAAAGTCTTAAGCCTACTCTTAAATGTAGAGACGGTGTCTGCCTCCCGAACCCAAACTGGAACCTGGTTCCACAGGAGAGGAGCCTGATAGCTGAACGCTCTGGCTCCCATTCTACTTTTGGAGACTCTAGGAACCACAAGTAACCCTGCATTCTGGGAGCGCAGTGCTCTGGTGGGGTAGTAAGGTACTATGAGCTCTTTAAGATAAGATGGTGCCTGACCATTAAGAGCTTTGTATGTGAGAAGAAGGATTTTAAATTCTATTCTGGATTTTACAGGAAGCCAATGCAGAGAAGCTAAGACAGGAGAGATATGATCTCTTTACTGGTTCCTGTCAGAACACGTGCTGCAGCATTCTGGATCAGCTGAAGAGTCTTAATGGACTTTTTCGAAGAGCCTGATAATAAGGAATTGCAGTAATCCAGTCTAGAAGTAACAAATGCATGGACTAGTTTTTCTGCATCATTTTTAGACAGGATGTTCCTGATTTTTGCAATATTACGTAGGTGAAAAAAGGCGGTCCTTGAAATTTGCTTAATGTGAGAGTTAAACGACATGTCCTGGTCAACTCCAAGATTTCTCACCGTGGTGCTGGAGGCAGGGGCGATGCCATCCAGGGAAACTATATCTTTAGATAATGCGTCACCAAGGTGCTTAGGCCCCAGAACAATAACTTCAGTTTTATCTGAGTTTAACATTAGAAAATTGCAGGTCATCCAGGTTTTAACATCCTGAAGACACATTTGAAGCTTAGCTAACTGATGAGTTTCAACTGGCTTGATAGATAGATATAACTGAGTATCATCTGCATAACAATGAAAGTTTATGGAGTGTTTCCTGATAATATTGCCTAAAGGAAGCATATATAAAGTGAAGAGGATTGGTCCGAGCACAGATCCTTGTGGAACTCCATGACTAACTTTGGTATGCATGGAGGACTCATCGTTAACATGTACAAACTGAAATCGATCTGATAAATAGGACTTAAACCAGCTTAGAGCGGTTCCTTTAATGCCAATGAAATGTTCCAGTCTCTGTAATAGGATCTGATGGTCAATGGTATCAAATGCAGCACTAAGATCTAATAAAACCAATACAGAGACCTTTGTCTGATGCAGTTAGGAGGTCATTAGTAATTTTCACCAGTGCTGTCTCTGTGCTATGATGAGCTCGAAATCCTGACTGAAAATCCTCAAATAAACTATTGCTATGTAGAAAGTCACACAGCTGTTTGGCGACTGCTTTCTCCAGGACCTTAGAGATAAATGGAAGGTTAGATATAGGTCTATAGTTGGCTAAAACATCTGGATCCAGGTTGGGCTTTTTCAGAAGAGGTTTAATTACAGCTACTTTAAAGTACTGTGGCACATAGCCTGTTGATAAAGACAAATTGATCACATCTAGTAGAGAAGTGCTGACTAAGGGTAAAACTTCTTTAAGCAGCCTAGTCGGGATGGGGTCTAAGAGGCAGGTTGATGGTTTAGATGAAGAGATTATTGAAGTTAGTTGGTAAAGGTTGAGGGAAGCAAAGCAGTCTAAACATATAATTGGTTTTACAGCTGTTTCTAAAGTTCCTGAGTATAGAGTTAAGTCGGTGCCAGTTGAGGGCAGGTCTTGGTGGATTTTGTTTCTAAAAGCTAGGATTTTATCATTAAAGAAGTTCATGAAGTCGTAACTACTGAGAGCTATGGGAATACTTGGCTCAATAGAGCTGTGACTTTGTCAGCCTGGCTACAGTGCTGAAAAGAAACCTGGGGTTGTTCCTATTTTCCTCTATTAATGACGAGTAGTACGCTGCTTTGGCGTTATGGAGGGCCTTCCAATAAGTTTTAAGACTGTCTTGCCAAATTAAACGAGAATTTTCCAGCTGCTGCCGCTCCAGGTGACCCTACAGCTGCAGCAGGTGACGTGAACATTAAAGTTACCGAAACAAATGAGCCAGATGAGTCTGATGTTATCGTAACATTACCTGGTGAGTGAAAGCAGCATATAACTTATCATTAACAGAACTGTAACAGCATTGTTGGTATATTAAATTGCTTTTATTATTAATGTGATGGATCAATGATCAATGACACTGTGTCTGCAGAAATAGAAGTAGCACTTCCTGGATGCTTGCTCATGCATTTAAGCTGATCCAGTAAGCTACATAACCCTTTTGGAAGATAAGTGTGCATGAGAAGATGTGGACACTTTTTTTCTGTCCTCACTGTTAATAACAGTCTGTAATGAATGAGTTTTGGTGATAGTACTGCACACAGGCCTGTGTTCATTGTTGTTACTGCTACTGAGAAGCTTCACCCTTCCATTATTGGTAATAATAGTTGCAACTTACACTGATAAATGTGCATTGAAACTGCAAGCTGATAAAACCAGATTCATATAACATCTAAGGATTCATGCAGCTCTGGAGATATATTAACAATAAACATTAGAAATTCAGTCCACCCTCCCCACCTGCATAGGTGTCATTCACACTGGACATGTCCCCACCACTTTTGAAAGCATTTGTTAAAAATGTTCTGAAAAATAGCAACAAGAAATGTTAAATAACAAATCTAAGTGCTATGAGAGTTTTTTTGGCACAATAAGAAAACATGCCACTCAATGTAAATATAGAAAAAACAGATCTGCATTGTAAAAAAAAAAAATACTGCATTATATTCTGAATTGACACCAGCCACCTTAACTTTGTTCACCTTTGTGTAAATAAAGACATTTCCACCATAAATTAGTGCAAAAAATGTCTCCAGAATGCAGGAAATTAAGTGTTTAATGCTCACAGTCTCACAGGCGTTGGACCCCCAGACCCCTCAATCGTACATTTCATCAAGGAATATTTCTTTAAATAGTAAAAATCTTCTTGTCTTGTTCTGGTGACCCCAATATTTTGGATTGTCGTGATTGCTAAGTGTTTTGTCACAACTCTTATCTGAGCCCTAAAATGTCCTCACCCCTTTTCAACACAAAGTGACGCCCTGTAACTGTCACTGGCTGTTAAAGTCTTCACAGTGTTGATAACACACAGCCTAAACAGTCCATCAGAATGACCTCTATTACATGTACATGCATGCTGTAAGTATTAGTGTGTGTAGTGGTGCTCATGGGACGTCGTTCTGGGATGCATGAGTCTGAGGCTGGGGATTTATATTTCCCATTTTGAGCTGAAAGCAAGGAAACAAATGTCAGTTTTCATATTTTGTTCGTGCAGTAAAACAAAATATTGATTCGTTTTTTTCATTTTTGGTTTGTCAGATTAAATGGAATAATTAAATGATCGGCTGAGACCAGGGACAGACCAGGGACTCATATCTGTGTGCTGCCATGTCTCTCCAGGCCACCAGGTGTCAGAATCCAGGCCCACAAGAGGACATAGAGCTGGATTATTATAACCTTGGTGTTTGCAGAGCTAAAGGGGGCCCAGCTGAAGAGGAAGGAGCCCAGGCAGCAGAGTAGGACCTCCAAAGAGTTTCTCCCACATCCAGATGGATTTCTCAGCTTCAACACAACTGTCCTTCAGCTCTGTCAAAGATTTTCAACCAGGTCTTTGTAGCCCAGTGTCTCTGGGAATAATATGTCAGCTGTTGGAGGTCGGGGTCGTCTAATGTGTGTTTGCCTTTTACTAAAAACTAAAACCACAATCTGGTTGCCCAACACAAACTGGGCTCTAATGACATACAGCATTAATAACATCTTAAATAATAATGTAATTCGGTCAGTACAGTTTGTTGATCAGTGTACTGGTGTCCAGATTTCACTTTACATTTAAAAGCTTGAAGAATCCTGATTCCAGATCGTGGCACCGTAATGTTCATAATTCTTCAGAGAAAACACATCTGAATATTTAACACCATTCTGATTATCTGTACATCTGTTTTATTAACTGCTATTATGTGAACAAATGTATCTTTAACTTTCTTTAACTGAAAGACTTTCATGAATAGAGTTTTATTGTCTGATTTATCCAGCTACAATCCATCCAGTTTGGATTATTTCATGCAGGTTTTTTTTCCTCCATTACCTTTTACTGCAGAGAGCACACAGCCGCCTGGTGTGCAAACTCAGTCCGACCCTCAGATTTCCCATTATGCATGGAAGTGAAGGGAGTTTTGTTAAAATTAGAATTTTTGTCATCACAATTTTTTCATGTTTTTTTAACGTGACTGTTTAGAATATACTGGGGCTTTTTTGGTAATTGTCATTCTTGTGGTGTTTTTTTTTTTTTACATAGGCTACAGTCTATGGGTTTACTATTGAAACCCGGAGAGAAGTGCCTGTTTCATTTTATAAGAACGGCTGAACCAGTCACTGACCGACAAACCAAAAAAATGTTCTCTTTTATGCTCGTGTCTACAAGCAAAGAGAACGCATTCATGGCCATGCAGTGGGCCCTTATCTAGCTGGGGGCCGCCGACTGCGGCTATCTATATAGTTTTTCAAATCAGTCGTTAAACAGGGATGTTTCATTGAGGAAACAAATTTAGATTTACATTTTTAGTGGCTCTAATTTGTTTGAACTGAATTCCTATATTTGAGACTATCATTAAGAGACAGCCGTAAAAGCTCTTTCCTAATAAACTGAACGTAATCTGAGGTTTGGCGAATCGTCGTTGTTGTTTGGCGATTGGTTGGAAAACTTCTGGAGACGACGTGAGTTTCAGGATCTCAGCAGGCTGATCTTTTTTTAGTAGAAGTGGAACAAATGACACACGATGTGAACATGAAAATACTGAAACATGGTAAAGAAGCCCTGAAGCATTTTGACAGCTGATGTTTCTGTTCTGATTCTGAGGTTCACATGAAGGCGTTTTGTTTCATGCTGAGCATCGGTGCAGCAGAACAGCAGTATTACAGGCAGTGATGAAGCTTTTCAGCTGAGCTTTCTTCTTTTTGTTAACGTAACACACATCAGAATAAAGTGAAAACATTTAGTCCAAGCTTTGGTCTCATGTTAAGGTTGAGGGAGGAAAGGTTTATGACACCATGTTCATTTGGATTCCGTTCAGATGGACGCAATCTAAAAACTACAAATTCAGTTTGTTAAACTAAATCATCCAGAATGTCCAAAAAACAGCTTCCATTTTACAATCCCAGAGTCCGTTCACATGTCAGTTGTATCTTCAAGTTCTTCTTCTGTTGTATTGTGACAGACTACATCACTGAAGTGGTCAAAAAGTAGACAACAGTGCAAAAGTATATTTGCAGTTGAAAGTTAGAGACACTGAAAAGAACTACAAATCCCAGCCATCTTATCTTTGAGATAACAATGCAGGGTTGCAAGGTAAGATAAAATAACAAAATCTATTGTAAACATACTACTAGAAACAAGCAAACAAACTAAAACTAATTAACTGATCAAACATGAATTCAAAGCTACAGCCAATCACAGGCCAGCTACGTAATCAACCATAAAGTAATCACAGGTACACATAATCCGGATCAAATAAAGGCAGAAGAGCAGAGAGAGAGAACATGAAAAAAGAAAGTGTCAGGTGAGGTGAATTTGTTTCAGGGCGACTGGCGAGTCCAAAATGTTTTCCAGCAGCGGTTTTCAAAATGTGTCTGTGATGAACGGCCACAGTGGTTTTGTCTCGATGTAGAAAGTAAAGGCAGCATGAAGGTGCATTCACACTGCTGTGCTGTAGATTTTGTAGAAAAAACACTGCCTCACACAGAGTTCACACTGCGGACAACAACGAGCCCGTAACATTTTCAAGCAGCCAATCAGAAACAGAAAACTTTTAAAAACCAGTTTAAAATGGAGAATTTGCAGCAGCTTGGTGTGAATGCATCTTCAGACACGAGTGTTTCCTCTTTAGAAACCGCCGATCTAGAAAACGCCATATCCGTCGGTGTGGCGCGTCGCCACAGCAAAGGCCGGGTAGCCCTCATAGGTGGTGTAGGCGGTCAGGTCCTGACCCAGAGACACAGCCTGCTTCAACTGGGAGGCGACCGCCGCCGCCGCCGCCGCCGCCGCCGCCGGGCTCGCCAGAGTGTAACCTGAAGAGAGACGAGACAACAGCTCCAAACTTTCATCAACGAGTCTTTCACTTTACAATCAGCTGTTTACATGTCAGTTAGTCACTGAGGAGAAATTTAGTATGTGATCACTGTTTTTTCATTGTGACCTGGAAATCCTGCAGGAAATACTCATTTTAGCCACTAGGTCAAGGTCAAGTTTATTTATATAGCACATTTACAAACAGTCACTACTGCCCCAAAGTGCTGTACAGATACAGAGAACAGCATACGATAAAAACATAATAAATAACCAAATAAAATCCTTATAAAACAGAATATGCCAAAAACAATAAAAACAGACAACAGATAAAAACTAATATAAAATAATGATAAAAAAACGTCAAATGTCACAGCTCAGCTTGTGTTAAAGGCCAGTGCAAAAAGATGTGTTTTTAAAAGTGATTTAAAACTCTCCATAGAGGGAGCCGCTCTAATGTTGAGAGGAAGAGAGTTCCAGAGCTTAGGGCCTTCTACTGAAAAAGCTCTGTCCCATCTGGTTTTCAGTCTGGACCTTGGACAGTCTAAAAGCAGCTGGTCAGTGGACCTAAGTGCTCTGACTGGAGTGTGCAAAATCAGCATTTCAGATAAATATGATGGAGCCAACCCATTAATTGATTTAAAAACAAACAATAAGATCTTAAAATGGGTTCTAAAAACGACAGGCAGCCAGTGGAGAGATGACAGTACAGGGGTGATGTGGTCCCTGTGCCTTTCCCCTGTCAGCAAGCGTGCAGCCGCATTGAGAACTTATTGTAATCGGCGAACTGAAGACTGATCAAGGCCATAGTACAATGAGTTACAATAGTCCAGGCGATTTGTGATCAGGGCATGCACAACTTTTTCCAGTTGGCTATTGGGCAGGTAAGGCTTGACCTTCCCAAGAAGTCTAAGCTGAAAGAAGCTTGTTTTTACCACTGAGCTAATCGGTTTATCGAGTTAAGACTTTTTACAAATGGACAGCAGTTTGAGAGTATTTGTCCAAGAGTACTGTTAAAACCAGAGACATCGGTCTCCCCAAAAATTACAACTTCAGTTTTTTTGTTATTTACGTTTAAAAAAAATCAGTGACATCCAGTCTTTTACTTCATGTAACCATTTTCTCAGTGCTTCAACTGAGTTTGTTTTGGTATTCAAAGGTAGGTATATTTGGACATCATCTGCGAAGCAATGAAAGGAAATGTATTTTTGGAAGATTGATCCCAGGGGCAGCATGTACAGTGAGAACAAGACTGGGCCTAAAATTGAGCCTTAAGGCACCCCGCTGTCAATTGGGGCTTTGTTTGAATAAAAAGGACCAAGGTTTACAGAAAAAGACCTGTCTGTTAGATATGACTGAAACCACTTCAGAAGTGTGCCTTTAATGCCTGCACAGGACTCAAGTCTGGACAATAAAATCTTATGGTCAACCGTATCAAATGCTGCAGTTAAATCTAAAAGCACTAGCACACCAGAGCTACTAGAATCAGAAATTAAAAGATCATTAAAAACTTTTAAAAGAGCAGTTTCTGTACTGTGACAAGATCTAAAACCAGACTGGAATTTTTCAAAGATGTTATTGGAAATAAGATGCAATTGAAGTTGGGCAAAAACCCCTTTTTTTCAAATTGTGCTTTTACAGGAGGGGCTGTACAATGGCCTTTTTAAAAGCAGCCAGAACACACCCAGTTGAAAGCGACATGTTTATCAAATTTAAAATACAAGGCCCAACAGAGTCAAAAACATATTTCAAAAGCTTGGCTGGAAGGCTGTCTGATGAACAGGCCGAGGGTCTTAAACTTTGGACCGTCTTTGACAAATCAGAGAGAGATATTGGTATAAAATCTTCAAAGACAGCTGAACATAAAGGTAAAATACTGGGATCTGGCGCAACACAAAGGGTTAAGGCCTGGATACTGGCCACCTTATCCGTGAAGAATTTACAAAATCTGTCACACAGAAGGGCACTAGGAATAATGCCAGTATGTTCAGGGAGATTGATTATCCTATTTAAAACATTTAAAAGGACATGAGCTTTGTGACAGTTGTTTTGTACAAGGTTTGACATATACTGAGTCTTTGCAGCTTTACAGCGTCCTGGTAGTTACACTAACAGTCTCTTAAAATCCCCAGAGACACATGAAGTTTGTCTTTTTTCCATTTTCATTCCCTTCTGAGAGCACGAGTAGTGTCATTGTGCCATGGCTCTCCATTTGAGTTAGAGCGCGCCTGTGCATAAACGGTGCTATTGAGTCAAGGATTTCTGTGCACGTTGAGTCAAATAAAGTAACCAGCTCATCAATGTCCAAATTTGAAAAGGAGGCACCCATGGACATTAAAGGAGAGTTGTCGAACGCTGCAGCAAAAAGGGAAGCCGTAGATGGATTAATTGCGCGCCACTGACGCATGGGGACGCACACTTTACTTTGAGGGCACGGCAAAGAGACAGAAAACAGGACAGGCATGTGGTCAGAAATACCTGCATCAGAAATGTGCTTTATGGACAGATTTAGGCCATGGGACAAGACCAGGTCCAAAAAATGTCCCTTATTATGGGTCGGGCAGTTCACAGACTGACTAAGGTTAAACGAATCACATGACACTGTTAAGTTGAGGTTAAGTTCGAAGAGTTGCAGCTCAAAGCTCTTGTATTGTTCACTAAGGAGTATTTCTACAGTTAAGACTGGTTTTAAAAACTAGCCCCCCGCCTTTTCCCAAGGTTCTAGGAGAGCTAAAGAAAGAGTATAGCTTTCTTATAAGAGTATAAGAAAAAGATCCACGCTGCGTTTGGCCGCTCGGGAACACCGGGGGTCATACTCCTCCACCGGTGCGCATAGCTGGTCCACAGTGAAGACAGCTCCAGGGTGGATCGGGAGAAGCCACCGCTTACTGCAGTCCGGAGGAGAAAGGACAGCCGGTAATAGACAGCTGCGTTGAAACCCCGGACCATTTTTCCGTGTCGACCGCAGGTATGCTCACTCTAACAACCACGCCACCTCGCTTTCCCTATCTTTTGGGGCGTTTCCTCCGCAGAGCAGCATTGAGTCTGCGCTGCAGGTACGCCGGCAGGCCTGAGAGTGGAGGGGGGGTATATCCGAGGACTACTTTCCATGAATGTTACTCTCTAGAAATATAGCATGTTGATCACGAATACAAAGAAGTGTCTGGCGATCATACACAAACAGAGCTGAGACATTTTGATAACTTAAACTAATAAACAGAACAAACAGGGTCCCAAACAGGACAGAGAGACACTGCGCCGTGCTTCAGTTCCTAGGGGGAACTAGGAACAAGGGGGCAGAAGAACTCCACAACAAACGGGGAGACACTTTCCTGCCTGGGGTCTGAGCGTCAGCTGAGAGTTAGTCTGCTAGTGGTTTGTTGAGTGAGGAGTTAGTTGGCTTTGGGTACAGACCTTCACATACCTGGGAAGGCTACTGAAGCCACAGCGGCAGCAGTAGCACAGCTGGAATCGGCGGCGCCCTCCGTCTGCAGACCGAGCGTCTGCAGGGTGTGCTCGGCCGCGTGGACTTTAGCTTCTTCTACTGCCGCACACAGCTTAGCAGGCGTGAAGGGATGGCTGCAGAGAGAGAATCCAAATCTCATGTAGCTGGATAAGACGTAATAATTGGGCATGTAATGTTTAAATAAGGGCGTACAGTTAAAATTGAAATAACTGGTTGAAATAATTTTCACCTTGATTTGAGAATAAGTGGTAGCAGCAGTATTCTTACACGTTGGGGTACTGTGTGGCCAAAGCTGGTATGGTGATCTTGTAGAGAAAGAGTTGTCTCTGGTCTGGACCGATGGCAGAGTGGAGCTGATAGACGGGCTGACCCCAGTTATTCTTTTGACACAACTCCTCCAGAACCTGAGAGAAATACAGTCAGTCAGACTTCTATCCATGATCTCATTCTTTCAGTAATTACACAAAGTGGGAACGTAGATTGTTGAATATTATTTTAATCATCATAATCAATCTTGTATTTTATGTTAAGACCATGTACTCACCATGTACTCATATTATGGGTTGTTGTGTTTGTGTTTGCATATAGTTATTAAGTAGTAAAGTCACTGGAACTCAATCATGAATCAATCAGTCACCTTATAATCAACTGGGGATGTTGTAACAATCACGCATACATCCACTGCCACGTATTGTCATCAGATGTGGACATTGTATGGTATTGTATGGTTTCTCATATCCTTCAACATGTGTATTGGAGTGAGCTGGACATGTGAGGATGATATAAAAAAGGAAAACATCTTGGGTATCATGTAACAGTAGAACCATCTCAGCCTATCACGAGATAAGAGACAGAAGTACCAGGTACAGCACGAGCACTGCTTTAGCCTATCATAAGGCAGGAAATAGAGGTACCTAGCACGGCACGCGCGGCACGAGGCCGGCCTGCTGCCAAAAGTGTGAAGGGAGGATTGCTAGGTACTTTCCAGGAGAAGCCTGGTACTTAATGGTGTCAAAAACATGCCTTAAGACTTTTAAAAAATACGGTGAGAGTGAAGTAGGAACCTAATGGTGAATTTCTGGTCCTGAAAGATATAAAAATATATAAAGAAGGGACAAATTATGATAGAAAACACTAGCATTACCATCAAAGCGAAGCATCTAAAAGGGTTAAATCTTGAATATGTTTCGATAAATAGTACACACAAGTGGCCACAAGATGGCGCCATAGGATAGGAAATTCACCATTTTAGAGGAGTGGTCAGCGACACCTACAGGAGGAGTTAAGGTGTGGAGCGAAAGGTGAATATAAGGCGATGCACGCTGACCACCGCTCAGTTCCATCCTTCGGACCTGCTAGGATGTTACTCAGGTTTATTTGTCCTTTTTTGAAATAAACTCTTTTGCACCGACTTTTGATCGTCTCCAGTGATTTTTAACTACGAAGAATCAGCGAAAGAAGAAAACTAATAGAGTATTATTTGTTGAGTTTATTACGTTGGCGGAGGTAGGGTTCAGGCCTTTACTGGCCCAGCCTGGCCTTATTTCTGACCCGACAAGATCAACCAGTAAACCTCATTTCACCATGATAGTCTGTTACGCCTAAACAGCTCCGGTCCTCCTCTAAGGACAGACTCTTTTCTGGATCCGTTTCCAAGATGGTAAAATACCCAGATGTGTTAAGTTCTGCAGCTGCCAAACCCCTAATTCAATCTTTCAATCACCATCTCTCTTAGACTCCTGATCCTCTGTCTGACCTACAGCCATTTTCCAAAAAGAAAAACCTGTGATTTTCTCAAACTGAACTGACTGAACATGGTGTGGACAGACTTCATCAAAGTCAATGAAACAACTGCCAAATGTGATATTTGCAGGAGGGTACTCACAACAAACAACAAATCCCTTGCTGAAATATGTATTTACCGTCCACCATGTTAAAGTAAGAACTTCTGTTCTTTTTGAACTTGACGAGCTCTCGGCTTACCACCAGTGTTTTACCATAGTCTGTGACCAATCAGATACTGTGATATAAAATTTCCTATGTGTTGATTTTATTTCTCCAGCTGTTGCGCAGCATCGCAGAGAGGTGCAAATGCTGATTCCCCTACAGAGCAAAATAAAAAAGACTCAGGACAGCGTTAATAAATGTTACTGAGCAGTGATTAAATATGTGGTAAAAGCTTGGTGTCCTTTCATGTAATGAAAGTGAATATAGGGTGTCTTCAGTTCCCATCAAAAAAGGACCTTAAAAGATTGGATGAGGGATTTGAATAGATTCAGTAGAATCAAACCCTATACCTGTCCACCAGTCCGTCTTGTGACGGCCGTCCGTCTGAGGCCTTGTCAATCTCGGGGCCTTCCTGGCTACAAAGGTGGCTCCTGTACGTACTCACTACCCCTCCTTCTTTAGCAGACGTCCACTGCATCCTTCATTTTCATTACTGATGTCGTTCATTTCTACACACTTCTGTTTATTTGTGTTATTCAGTTTCAATAAATTACATTTGTAAGAATAACTCCTGTGTGCCCCCCTCCTTGTCAAACTGTCTGAGCCAGTTTGTGATAATCTCATCTCTTACCCTCACTTACCAACAAGACGTCGAGATACTTGAAGCCCTTTACTTGGGTGCAGTCACACGCTTCTCCCTAAATAACTGTTAATCCTGCACTGCTCCACGGCCTTAGACATGGTCAGACATCATGTAACGGTCTGATGACGCCGGCAGAGCCGCTATCCCGAGGCCACCATGTCAGACAGTGTGTACACCCTATGCTGCACCCCCCAAATTCTGTCCATGATATCACAAACAGAACTGGTGACCCAGAACCCAACAGCTACTGAGAAGGTCCTTGACTTGCAGAGAATGTGAACACTTCTCTGCCTCCGGTCATAGTGCGAATGGCTCATAGTAAGCACGTGTTATCTTAGGGTTAGTCCTGGTCCTGGTCTTGTCCTGTCATCAAACAATTGGCCGAACTACCTGGACAACACTCCAAAAATAATACAGAAGTTCTACAAGCAAGTATTACCCTGCAAAGAAATCCTGGTTGTCAGCTGTGTTCTGTTACCTGTGGTGCAGGTTTGATGGCGGTGGCCTTCAGGCCTCACTTGTAATACTTGAATAAGACATTCACAATTTCCTTGTGTCTTTTGGTTTGTTCTGGCTTTGCTGCAATCTGATACTGTTTCAACACTGTTTTATGTTTCAGCTTGTTGAAATATGCCATAAAGTGTTGTATAAAACAAAAAAAAGGAAATCATTGCCCATGACAGATAAATGATTTAGTGTAAGTTTCTATTGGCTGTTAATCCTTTTGTCTCTTATGGCATATGATTGGCTAATATTAATTTGGTTTGAACTGTCAACAAATATAAAACCTATGTTACTGATCTTGTTAACTGATCAAGGTGAGGTTAATGTTGCAGCGTCTAGCCTCACGTTATAGGCTCAGTTTGCATTAGTTATTTTTGGCCAATGTATTACCAGATTTCAGTGATATCATTCATTAATTAAATATGGGTGGGCAGTGTGAGCGAGCTTTCTCAGTGTGACAACCATTTGGCTTATTTGGGGACTGGTACCCTATATGCCTTTTTTGCAACCTTTGTAATGAAGTAATATTTTCCACCGTGTTGCCCACCTTTAGATGGCCTGCATTAAAACAACATAGTGAAAACAGACAGGGCGAAGTGTCAAAGATGCACTTTTTGTAGTCTGTTTTCGAAACACGGACGGAGTATAGAGGGAATAAAACGTACCATTGCTCAATTCAAAACACTCAGTGGGTTTCCTGCTATAAACTTTCTTGGTCTGGTATGACCAGTACTTTATTTACATTTACATTTGGCAGACGCTTTTTTTCAAAGTGACTTACATTTGAGGAACAACATACAAGCATCAACAGAGCATCAAATACAGATCTACACCTGACAATACATACTAGTAAGAGCAGCAATGAATACTAGGACTAAGAGCTACTACTAAGAGCTCATAGTACATATCACATCAATGGGGTAAATACCTAGGGAAGGAAGTAAGAGTTAACAAAAAGGGCAATCAATACAAGATAATTGTAGGGGATAGAAGAATTAGAGCACAGGAAGTGATGTCAGAGGTTAGAGGTGTTATCAGAGGAAATGTTCTCTGCAGAGTTCTCAAGAGCTTCTTGAAGTTAGAGAGGGACGCCCCTGCTCTGGTGGCGTGTGGTAGCTCGTTCCACCATCGTGGTGTCACAGATGAGAACAGCCGGAACTGGGATTGCTTTGTGTGAAGGGCTGGCAGAACCAGACGCCGTTCGTTGGAGGAGCGTAGCAGCCAGAGACATTTTCTTTCAGCAGCTCTGAACGTGGTGGCTAATGTTAGCTAACTCTGGGGAACTGTTGTTGAACATTAATGAGTCGGTTCGCTGACTTTATGACTGTTTTCTAAATGTCTGTCAAAAGCAATTAAGAAAACCACAAGGTCCATTTAGTCACTGTGTTGGAGCTTTAGATCATTTGACATCATCGTCAGCAGCAGATGGAGTCGAGGTTACAGTATGGCATATTTTAGGTAAGAATTAATTTACTCTGAGACTACAAAGACAAAAGCAGCAAAAGTGAAACCAGCAGAGAACATTAAAAGTGAACTTGTGAGGGTGTGACAGTGATTTCAGGTCCATCATGAGTCTATATGCCATCATAAGAAGCTCTAGACAGAAAGACACAGTGAAGACATGAGATCAGCTTCATGCTCAGCTTCTCATTTATTGTCAGCGTACAGCAGATAATGATTCACATTAGGGTTTCAAACCTCCACCAAACGTTGTGTTGAAACTAGTTAGTTTGACTTTAAAGCTGAGTGTGTTTAGTTGCAGCCAGCAGACTGAAGGTAACATGTGAACCAGCAGAGACTCATTTCTCTACACCAACAGCTGTTTGACTGAAGACTTTCCAGCCAGCAGCTGCTCACACACACAATCAAACTCTTTGATTTGAGATGGAAACATTTCTGTCAGTTACTGACGTCCTGTTTACCTTCACTGCTGTTTCATCAACTGGCTCTAACTGAACTGCAAAACTGCAAAGATTTGCTGACACTTTGCTTTTCTTTCCTTTTTCCTCTTTTCACATTGTGTTGGCAGTTAATGCAGCGATTTTCACACTATCAGACTCTAAATATCTGTTTCCATTTCAAGATTCTGGGCCCTACTTTCCTGCTGCCACAAATCCAGCAGCAGCCCAACTGCAGTCAGCTGAGTTTCCACTGGTGGAAGGTGGAGTGGTGCAGCTGAGGCTGTTGGAGCAGCTCAGGTGGTGCAGGGACATTTTACTTGTCAAAGTGGCCTGAAATCCTGATGTGTTGCTAACGTATATTAATATTTGGGATGTTTGGAGCCTTCTTTATTTCTCATATACACCTGGGCCTGACTCCTCCTGGTCCACTTGGTCTGTCTGCTGCTTTTAAAAAGGATGAGAGGAGCTCATGTGATTGGTCATTACTGAAGCTCCACCTGACTCCACCTGCTGATTCTGTGCTCCTCCTACTAATCATTTATTCAGCCTCTCTTCCACGACTGCTTTGAGCCACAGATGGTAACAAAAAGGACAAATCTGAGTTGGTGTTCTGCTGCTGGTGGATTGTGCTTGTGCCCAGTTTCAGGAAAATAAGGCCCGTTGTGAGATTACATGCTTAATGAGAGAAAGAGAAAGAAATCAGGAGAGAGATCAGCTGCTGATATTCTGCTGTACGTTGGTCCTGGAGAACTACAGGACAGGACGGATCTTCATGCCGATGGTCTTCAGGGAGTAGTCAAGACCCTTCCAACTGGCCCAGATTGCTCCAACAGCATAGATAGTGCCATCAGCCCCCCAACGATAAACCCCATTGGGGTTTGCAGTGTGACATGAACCGTACCAGAACGCCCCCAGGTATGATCTGGCACAGTTGCCGGCGTAGGTGTCCTGATCTTTGTCGAAGGTGGAGAACTTCAGTCCATTGTGATTACTCAAGGAGTCTCCTACAGAAACACACAGAAGAACCACAGGGTTAGTAAATTTGCATTAACTATAAACATCAGCTGAACGTTTCACAGCCTGCAGTCTTCTATCAGTCAGACTGATGATACCAGTTATGGTCCAGACAGCTGAAGTCACCAGCAGGTTGATTATGATGGACTCAGTGTTTCACCTGGATGAAACGTAGGAAAATCTAATATTTTACAAACTCATCCACAGACGCCTGAGGTCACCTTCATTTCAATCAGGCTGACGAAGTCCTGCTATAACAGGATGGGGCGATTCATTGACAACATCAATTACAAAAAAACATTGATTTGCGACGTGCGTCGGCGTGTATCTGAACCGGGTGTAAGTAGGGAAAAAGCAGCAGCCGAAAAACCTCACATTTAACCATCCTGCATACAGGGTCGTGGGGTGCTGGTGCTAATCCCAGCTGCCACGGGGCGAAAGGTGGGGTACTCCCTGGACAGGTCGCCAGTCCATCGCAGGGCCAGTCTGTAAATAATTTCAGTTATTTTCTTTGTCCCACACTGATGCAGAAATACATTAGCCAGTGATTATCGTACTGAATATTACTCAGTGATAACATAAATCCTATGTCATTTTAAGTTTTAACTCAAGTACTTCACACAGATTGTAATATTCAGGGAAAGAGCTGACATACAATAAATTTTTATTATTATTATTATTATTATTATTATTATTATTATTATTATTATTATTATTACACAGTGATGTGGAAATTTGCCTATAAGTTTTATAATGACACTATTAATATTAATGTGCTTTAAGTGTCACTTTTTCATGATTGAATAAAATAAATTGAATTAATGATAGGACAATTTTATATATTTTGGATAAAATCATATATTTAATCAATAATTAGTCGTTTTTGCCTTGGTGGACCAAACTACTATGATGGGGCAGAAATGTGGTGGTCATATTCCTGGGGAGCTGAAACTGCCTGCTGATGTCAACTCTAGTTCCAGTTGAGTGTTAATATTTTTTTCATTTTGTAAAATCAGATAATTAACTTAACAGATGATACACAGACCCAACTTACTCACCCGCTCCTCCATTGGTGAACCCAGATACACTCAGTTTATATCCCTCACACCCCGTATCGATGGAGAACGAAGAGTAGCGAGCAAACACCTTCTTCCCCTCAAAGTCCTCCATGTCGACCAGCAGCTCATATTTTCTTTGCGCAGTCAGTTGGTAGATGTTCTCAAGACCTGCACACACAGACACACATACATACTGTATATATAATTCTAAAATTGTGTTTTATTGTCTTTACACTTGTTAAAGCAGTTTGTAACTTGTAACGTTACTTTTTGAAAGTGAATAAAGATAATTTACTATATACACACACACACACGTACAAACAAAAGCGCTATGAGTTGACTGTTGTGAATTGATGCTTGTTACGTAACATTTATTTAATAATAATAATAATAATAATAATAAATTGAATTTGTATAGCGCTTTTCCCAGGCTCAAAGTCGCTTAACAGGTAGAATATATTTAAAAAAACAAAAAAACAAACAAAAAAAACAAACAAACAAACTATGGATAGGCAGAAGAGAAGAGATGGGCCTTCAGACGGGACTGAAAAATGGTAAGGGACTCAGACATGCGGATCTCATAGGGGAGGGAGTTCCAGAGCCTGGGAGCTGCCCTGGAAAAGGCTCTGTCCCCAAAACTGCGAAGCTTCGACTTGGGGACGTAGAGGAGACCGGCTGAGGTGGATCTGAGGGACCGTGAAGGTTGGTAGGGGGAGAGGAGGACAGTGAGGTATGACGGGGCAAGGTGGTGTATGGCTTTGTAGGTAAGGACCAGGATTTTGTATGTGATCCGGTGAGAAATGGGAAGCCAGTGTAGCTGTTTTAGGACCGGAGTGATGTGGTGCCAGGATGTGGAGCGGGTGATGAGTCGTGCGGCTGAGTTCTGAACCAGTTGAAGCCTTTTAATGGAGGTTGAGCTGATGCCGAGGAGTAGTGAGTTGCAATAGTCAAGTCGTGAGGAGATGAAGGCATGAATAAGTCTTTCGGCAGCAGAGGGAGTGAGTGAGGGTCTGATTTTGGCAATATTTCGAAGGTGAAAGAAGGAGGTTTTGATGACTTGACGGATGTGGGGCTCAAGGGAGAGGGTTGAATCAAAAATCACACCAAGGTTGCAGGCCTGGGGAGATGGGGAGACGATGGTGCCGTCAATGGTGAGAGTGGGGCTATTGGCTTTGCTGAGAGTGGATTTGGAGCCAATGAGGAGGAATTCTGTTTTATTGCTGTTTAGTTTGAGGAAGTTGTGGTGCATCCAGGTTTTGATCGCTGACAGACAGGAGTTGATGTGGGAGAGGGGGGGATTGTGGGGGGAGTTGTTGCTGAGGTAGATCTGGGTGTCATCGGCATAACAGTGAAAGTTCAGGTTGAAGTGGCGGAGTATCTGACCAAGGGGGAGGATGTAGATGATGAAAAGAAGGGGGCCGAGTACGGAGCCTTGGGGAACGCCTTGGGTGACTGAGGCAGTAGCAGAGGTGTGGTTATGAAGGGAGATGAAATGGGATCTGTCCGAGAGGTAGGAACTGAGCCAGGTGAGTGCAGTACCTTCGATACCAAGGTCTTTGAGTCTGGTGAGCAGGATGTTATGGCTTACAGTATCGAAGGCTGCACTCAGGTCGAGAAGAATAAGGATGTTGAGGGAACCGGTGTCAGCAGAAGTGAGTAGGTCGTTGAAGACTTTGAGCAGAGCAGTTTCTGTGCTGTGGAGGGGGCGAAAACCAGATTGGAAGGGTTCAAATTGGTTATTGGCATGGAGATGAGTTTGTAATTGTGAGGCAACTATGCGTTCGAGGGTTTTAGACAGAAAGGGGAGGCTGGATATAGGGCGGTAGTTATTAAGGGAAGATGGATCTAGGCCAGGTTTTTAAGGACTGGGGTGACAGCAGCAGTTTTGAAAGCAGAGGGACAGTTCCAAGGGACAGAGAGGAGTTGAAGAGGTTAGTGAGGTAGGGGAGAGGGACGGGGAGGCATAACTTCAAGAGAGGAGTAGGTAGGGAGTCCAGTGAGCAGGTAGTGGGTTTGGAAGAGCTGATGAGTTTAGAGATATCAGGGAGGTGACCAGGTCAAACTGGGAGAGGAGGCAGTGTGGAGGAGGAGAAGGGAGGTCAGGCTGGATCGGGAGAGGAGGGTCCGTGGTAGGTGGTGGAGTAGATACTGGGAGGTCAGATGCAGGAGATAGAGACTGATAAATGGTGTTAATTTTGTCTGCGAAAAAAGTGAAGGAATGAGTTGCAGAGATCAGGAGAAGAAGTAGGGTGGGTGTTGGTCCGAGGCTTGATGAGGTTATTCATTGTGGCTAAGAGGGTTCTGGAGTTATGACAGGGGTTGGTGAAGATGGAGGAGAGGTAAGCAGTTTTGGCAGCAATGAGAGCCTCTTTGTAGGCAGTGAGGTGGAGTTTATATGCTTCATGGTGAACTGTGAGGGATGATTTTTTGTCAGGCGTTCGAGTTGGCGGCCAGCTTGTTTCATTTTCCGAGTGCAGGTGTGTACCAGGGTGACGAGGTGTTAAAGGTGACGGTTTTGTTTTGAGGGGGCCAGAGAGTTAAGGGAGGTAGACAAGACGGAGTTGAGGTGGTTTGTGAGATCATCAGGTGAGGTGATGGTTGAGTCCAAGTGGAGAGTGGAGGAGAGCAGGTCAGAGAGATGGTGGGGATCAATGGATTTAAGATTGCGGAAGGTGATTTCGAGAGGATGCGTGGGCGTGCAGTTGGAGAAGGAATGATGAACCGTATCAGTTTGTGATCAGAGAGGGGGAAGAGGCATGGATGGAGGTCCAGCACAGGCAGGTTGATGGAGCAGACCAGGTCGAGGATGTGTCCTTTGTCATGGGTGGGGAATGTGACATGTTGGATGAGAGTGAAGTTGTCCAGTAAAGTGGTGAATTCTGATGACAGCTTGCAGGTGGGGGAGTCTATATGGATGTTGAAGTCACCGAGTAGCAGCAGACGTGAGGAGAGAGATGAGGCTACTGTGAGGAATTCTGTGAAGTCTGAGAGGAAGGAAGGGTTTGGTTTAGGTGGCGGTAGATGAGAAGAACTGTCATGGAGGAAAGAGCTTTGAAGGCTGAGATATTCAAATGAAGATACAGAGGGGAGGGTGAGTTCGGTGATCTGGAAGTTCTGACTGTAAATGACGGCGAGGCCGCCACCACGTCGGGAGGGGCGGGGCTTGCAAATGTAATTGTATCCAGTGGGGGATGCTTGGTTGAGGAAGAAGAAGTCATTAGGTTGTTGCCAGGTTTCGGTGAGCAGAAGGAAGTCCAGCGAGTTGTCGAGGATTAGTTCATGAAGGACAGGGGCTTTATTGTTGATTGATCGGGTGTTGAGGAGGGCAAAGTTGGCATGGTGAGAGGGTGGTGAGATGGGGGCGGGCTGGAAAGATCTGAGGTTGTCCCAGTTAACAGTGCGTAGATGATTGGAGTTTGTAGATGATTGGAGAACAGGTATAGGTGAAGTGTGAGTAGCGCTGTAGTCCAGTCCGGTTTTTGTGCAGCCTGTCGGTGCGCTCAGCTGTAAGTGATGCAGTGAGGGAAGCTGTCCGATGACGTGGGAGAAGTCGCGACAGAAGCGTGCGTGGGACCAGATGGATGGAATGGATTGTCCGTGGTTGAGATAAACAAACTTGCGGCGACAGCTTCTGTGGATGTAACGGGGTCGCCGAAGAAGTCCGAGCTGTTTGATGACTGGGAAGCAGGATGGAATGGAGTAGTTGATTAATTCAACCAGTTGCAGAGTTGAGTATTTAAACATGATGCCGAGCAGAGGGACTGAGAGCTGCGTGGCAGCAGTTGGCAGTGGACGAGGGACACAGAGATGGATGACTGATGTAAGTGCCAGGATGATCCACGGCAAGCCAGGAGTAGATGAAGGTCTCGGTCACGGCTGCTTCTGGTTGGAGTTTTGCCTGTGAGACGGGCTAGGAAATCAGGTTAGCCGCTGATGCAGCTAGAGTTAGCCACCACGCGTTGGATGAGCACGAGCAGCCAGCTAGCGGCAAACCGACGGGGCAGTAATGTTAGTCCGAGCGAGATGCCGAGCGGCTTCAGGAACCAGCTGAAAGGCTATCCAGAGGTAGGGGAACAGTGAAAACAATCACTAACAGAAGGAACAGGAGGAAGGAAAAAACAGCATAGCAGACGGAAAAGCGGCGAATAAGCAGTGCCAGCGTCCTCTCACGTCTGAGACTAAAGTATTTAAATTAAGAACACCAAAAGCACAAGAACATAACACAAAAATGCCTGTGTTGCTCCTTTCTGACGCTTGCACAGGAGCTTTTAAAGACCGCCTTCCAAGGCCAGGTGGACCTTATTCAGCAATCAGCTGAAAAGCACAAACACATACAGCCGTAACACCTTCACCGTTAAAACAAAGCATAACTTCGTTGTCACACAATCACATGTACAAAATCAACATTGACCAAATATAGCTCACAAGCGTTCACTGTGACAAGTTACAAACCGTTATTCTGAGGAATGCACCGAGCTTAACTGAAGTAATGACTTACCAAGGCTGTATGTTTAAGGAAACTACAACACCTCACTACCTGAGCAGGTGCACTAATCCAGGTTTGCACTTAAAGCCCCCCCCCCAGCCAGTTTTAACTGCCGTTTTTGGTGAACGTTCTTTCTCAAACAGAGAATGGGGGTGTGGTTAATAGTCGGACGTAACATTACCATGATGTTTTTGTAAATGACATGATAAATTGGTTAGCTAGCTCACAGCGTTGTGACTTAACGAGGCGTGACAGTGTTTTAAAGAGGCGTGACAGTGCGCCTGTGTGAGCTTGGAGAATGACGTATGACTTATGGAATTTACTATAGTCATACGTCACCACCCCGTTTTAACTACTAAGCAACTTTTGCAACTTTGAGCACAAAATTAAGCTGTTTGTCAAAAAATATTTGCCGAACTATGTGGGTAATCAACATTGTGAGGAAGTGACTCAGAAAAATATGAAATATCATAGAAATGTCAAAATACACTGGAGGGGGGCTTTAAGTAGTCACCTACAGTGTTCCTCAATGCCCCCACATGGAAACTCAAGCCTCAATATGAAGCAAACCCCAGACTATTAAATCAACCAAAGTGGGATTACTGCTGTTTACCAAAGAAAAGGTGTGAACGTGGGTCAAATGTGGAATTAACAAAATCTTTTACACATGAAAGGGATGACAAAGCTGGCACTGGGTTTAAGAATAAACGTCAACACTAGTAGTCAAATCTGTGGGTGTCACTTGCACAAAATGGCCACTATCATGAGGTGAAAAGACCACAAAACCAAACACAAGTTGCTGCATTTACCTACACCCCTGTAACACTGGTGACTCACTCAGAAGTGGAGCGCAACAGCCACACACCAAAAGGGTCACCAAGTAGACCAAATACAAGGTGGCTGCCGTACACTAACAGCAACACACCACGACCCAACAAAAGTGAACTATCGCAACACAAAATGGGCACCATGTGGTCATCAACCACATACACTAGTTACCAGCAACACAATCGAACCTGGCGAACTGGGAGGATAGCTACAAGAAAAGTGACCAAACAAAGCAGTCATCTCATGCAAGCTGTTGTGCATAGTGCTAGGAAAAATCATGGTCGTTCTATCCCGGATGAGCCCCCAGTGCTATATCAATAAAATTGAATGGAATGAAAACTGGGCACAATTTGATATTTTGTACAGACAAAAACAGATAATTCATAAAAACAGACTCAATAACTAATCTAGACTTTAGACACAAAACTTGCTCAGTCCCATTTCTGGATTCACACAACAAAGTTTAATGTTTAAACTTTATGAACAGAGAGTTTCACAAAGTCACATTAGTGTCAGTCAGGTTTGGTTTCTCACCGAGCCAGTACTCTCCAGCAGCGCTACCAAAGCCCAGCTTGTACTGATCCCAGGGCCTGTAGAAGTTCAGGGTGCCGTCCATCCTCCTCTGGAACACCTGGGGGGGACGGGATGGAGGGATAACTAGCTAAACACACTAGATACCTGATACTGGTATTTGATTTATAGTATCTCACAAAAGTGAGTAGCCCCCTCACATCTTTGTAAATATCTGATTATTAGATCTTTTCATGTGACAACACAGAAGAAATTTCACTTTCACTTACACTCTCCAATGTACAGACATTAATGGCTGTGTGATGTTATTTTGAGGGGACAGCAGATTTACACGGTTATACAAGCTGTACGCTCACTACTTTACATTAAAGCAAAGTTTCATTTCTTCAGTGTTGAAACATGAAAAGATTTAATAAAATGTAAAAAAGTACACACTATTGTGGGATACTGTATTGTATAGTGTATATGACTGTACAGTCCAACAGGAAGTGCTGATACTGAAAATCACTCTGTGGTAATACTCACCGTCCACCGTCCTCCTTCTGTGGTCATGTCACAGTAAACCTACACACAAACACATTCATTAGTAAATGACTTCAGCTGTTTGAACTTGTAATTTGGATTTATACTGTATTTATGAGGCTGTGTGCTGGTTGTATTATTTGTATTATTTCTTGTATTTCTATTGTTGGATAACTCCTGCAATATTTTATCTAGATATTTATGCATCTCTAAGAAGGCTTGGCTGGAATCAACCAACTCCTGAAAGAACAATGTGTGGTGTGAAGTTAATTTATTGATGCCCTAGAGGGGAAATTTGTGTGTTACAGCAGCACAAATACAGTAGTAGTCCAATATACAAGAGCAATTACACTGAAAACTCAAAGTGAGAGGTACCAGCAATTCACATATGGTATGTACATCTAGTGTAACATGAACTGACCAACTGTGCAAAACCATCTCAAGCTAAGTGATGTGATTAGTAGCAGCAAAATCAGCAGATTATTGTATTTATAGGAATAATATTACACCGTCAGCTATAATAGTGTACACCAGAATATTACATAATATGATTATGTAATTATTTTTAGATTGTGGTATGGCCACATTGATTCTGAGTCTGAATGGTCCTATGAAAGAGCAGCAAGAGTTTGTGACTCTACAGCATGATCACCTGATCTGACTCAGTAACTCTGCTTTGATTCCAACATAAATATGAACCTGAGTCCCAGAGAAGGTGAAGTGTACCTGGACAGCAGACCTCTCTCCAGAGGGATAGATGGTGTACACTCCACTGGGGAGGCTCGTGTTTTGTTTACAGACGTCACTGCAGTCCACCGATTGGACGAGCTGCTGGCAGCTGGTCAACAGAGGAGCCAGGAGGAGGAAGACGACTGATACCAGCTGGAACAGAGCAGATGTTGTCGTTCTGACTGAGGTTTGACTCTTACACACTGTTTGAACAGTTTGGCCTCTAGTTTCATGGCGGTGTGGGCAAAGACACCTCTAAGGTGGAGCTAACTGACAATAATTATCTGCCTGGGTTGTTGCTGTAGCAACCATCTAAGCTACCGACATCACAAGCCTCTTCACAGTTTAACAGAACTTTGAGATCTGTAAAATATCAGTTCACAAACTCACCTTCATTGTCAGATTTCTGCTGAAACTGCTGATGTGGATCCGTCTGATGCTCTGAAAATACAGCAAGAAGAAATTTAACAATTGTTCTGTCAGTTAGGCTCTGGCTTCATCACTCCCCAAAAAATCTCAGCACAGCAGAGAGTGGGGAGTGACAGTAATAACTTCCCCCAGAAATCTGCATTACATACATTTACACCAACTATTTTGAAGAAATTATTAGGATTCAACGTCTTTCTGTGTGTTTAATCATTATTTCGAGACTCCAAATCAGACACAATCCTACAGCATCCCAAACTACACACAGATAGACCACCATCTCCTCATACACAGTCTTCAGCTAAAGATGCTCTGCAATCACTCAGGAATCAACACATACTAAACCAATACTCATCAAAATTTACTATTCAACAACATTATTATCAGAGTTCATAAAACGGTTGCATTATTAAAAAATAAATTAAAATGCAACATTTAAATATTGCAATTTTTTGCAATGTAACAAAATGTTTATGAACTTCAGCTCAAATTTTTCTAATTCAGTCATTTTGGTTAAAAAAAACTCCAAAGCCTCTGTGAGATCCTGGAGCAGCTGAGAATAATACTGCACACAGCTGATCTATCAGACATGTGTAATGTCTCCTGGTTGGATGCTTACCTGTCTGAACTCACCTGCAGGTTGAACTGAAGAGACGTTGCGGCTTCAGAGGAAACAAACTGCTGCTTCTCCTTCAGTCTGTCACTCTCTCACAACTTCACTACTTATATCTACAGAAGGCGCTGTGATGTCACACCAGTCACACCTTGTAGAAAAACCCATTAATGTTGGGGGAGGTAACATTACAGAAACAAGAGAGAGACAGATAGGCTTAGAAAGTATCCAACCAAAAAAATCCCCTCCCATCAGGCTTCCCTCCAAAGTCCGTCCCCCCAAACACATGTTCCTGTGCAGTTAGTGCACACAAGTAAGCAGCTAGGAACACCAGCTAATCACTTCATTTGGACCAAATGATGTGATTAGCTGTGCTTATTACAATCCTGCAACAGATATTGGATTCACTGGATTTTTTGTGTTTCGTATATTGATTGCTGTCGGGATGTAAAGACAATTTCAAAAAATTCTGCTCCTAATGCCATTTTTACCTCCCCAAATTTCCCCCAAGACCTGGGGGATCTGAGTCTGCAGGGTTTATGGACTGATGATAGTATTAAGACAGTCACCCACCAGGAGCTCACACCGCCATCTGAGGAGCCTCTTCCACATACAAATACAGAGCAATCGAAACAAGCCCAGACACAGCTGGAAATTAACTGGCCCATGTACGGTAGACCATTTCAACCTAGTTTAAACACAGATTTTATCAATGACAGCCGAGAGAAACATGAGCATGAAATCTGTCCAAATGACCTGGGAAACTTAGAAAACATCATATCAAGTGCTTTAAGTTTCTGGTGCTGTGGCCAAGAGTTTATTGTGAGACTTGTGAAACTGAGTCAGTCATTTTTATGTTCCTGGGACTCACCCCTGGACCACCTCAGAGTTTCCCCATGACATTGCACATTTAATCATTTAGCGCTTTTATCTAAAGCGACTTACAATTCCTCAATACACTGAACAAAAAACATGTTTGTTTTTGCCCTCATTCATCATGAGCTGAACTCAAAGACCAAAGATCAAAAGGCCTATGTCTCTCAAATATTGTTCACAAATCTGTCAAAATCTGTGTTAGTAGAGTTGTTAGTTTTTGTTGTGGCCAGCCTAAGGCACACCTGTGCAATCCCCATGCTGTCTGATCAGCATCTTGATATGCCTCACCTGTGAGGTGGATGGATTTTGTTCAGTGTATGTCAGAGGTCACACGCCTCTGGAGAACTAGGGGTTAAGGCTCTTGATCAGGGACACATTGTTGGATGTGTCACAGTGGGAATCGAACCCAGGTCTCTCACACCAAAGGCATGTGTCTTATCCACTGCATCAACCGCCACTCTAAGACCTGGGGAGGAGAAGGCAGATAGCTGATCATAGTTTAGGAAAATGGGGGGGCACATTAGGTGGCCTTAGGCTTACAGAGGTGGCAAATGCCAACCAATGCCCTCGCCCTTAATACTATGACATTAAGAAATATTAAAATACATCATTTGACATCATCCTTGTGCACAAAAGAAGAGCCACAATAATAAAGTGTGACCTAATAAATATCATCATCTAAATAAAGTGACAACAGGCCCTTTCATGGTGCTGGAGGAAGGAGTGGTGTGCTCCTTTGTCCTCCAATACAGTATGTGTTTTTGAAAAGAGAGTGATGGTAGGTGACTGGGGCCAGCCTTACATCTGTCATCAAACCCTGCAGACTCACATCCCCCAGGTCTTGGGAAAAATCTGGGTCCCATAGAGACTGTGGGGAAAAAACTGACTGACTCAGTTTCACAAGCCTCACTATAAACTCGTTGGCCACAGCACCAGGAAGGAAGAAGCACATGATATGATATTTTCTAAGTTTCCTAGGTCATTTGGACAGATTTCATGCTCATGTTTCTCTCACCTGATCAAACTAGCGGTCAAAATTGTCTACTGCACAATGGCCAGTTCATTGCATTGTATTTCAGTGTATCTGAGCTTGTTCACAGTGCTCTGTGTTTGTATGGGCAGGCCCAGTCACAATTGTCCAAAAATGCAACTTTATCACTGGGCAGCCTGTTGGGTAATTTTGCATTAACTGACACTGTTGTAGTTACAGAGCTACCAAGTCTCACACACTCAGTGTGACACTCAAGTAACTAACATTTTTCCCACATGCTGTCTTGCCACAGATATATTTTTGCAATGAAAAACAAATGTGTAACTGAGAACTCGCTGTGAGTCACAGACAGTTTGTGATTTGACAGGCAAACTTGCTTGTTTTGAATCGTGAGCTGCACTTTATCAAGCTGCTGAAGCATGTGTGTCAATTTGTGTGTCACGGTCCTGTCCTGAGCTTGTCTGTGTTACAGTATTTTGGCCATGCCTTCTGTATTATGATTTTGGTTTCTCCCACTCTGGGTATCAGTCCTGTCTGTGTGTCTTGTTGGGGAGTCTGTTGTTCCATGTCTGTGTTCCTAGTCCTGTGTTTTAGTTCTTGTGGTAGTATTGGATTCTAGTTCTTTCTCTGCATCTTTTGGGTTTGGTCTGCTCGGTACTTTGTGTTCTAGTTCTGTGTTCTCATTTTGGTTTTGTCTGTTATGATCCCTGTGTTATAGTTGGTCAGTGTTTGTCTGTTTACATGGGTTTCTGTTATTGTCTGAAGTTAGATCCTTGTCTCGTATTTTGTTACTTGTGTTCTGTCTGCATGGTTATTAAGTTTTCCCCATGTCTGCCTGTCAAGTGTTCAGTCTCTTCCCCCAGTTATCTCTCTCTGCCTGCCTCTCTCTCTTCCCCTTTGAGGGAACTCGAACTGCGTCCGTTACGACACTATGGGAACGCCTCTAGGCGTAGCAGGTCTGAATGTGAATGAAATCACTTTTCATGCGGGTACTGAGATCCCGCATAGCTTTCTTTTACCAAGGATGGCCGGATGTGTTCTCCCCGTGGCGGGCCCAGTCGCTGAGGCGGCCCGGCGGCTTCACTTGTGGGGTTCATAGCGTGATCTGTCGGAGGATTTCGGGACGGCTGAGGCCTTTTCCCGACCTTCATCCGCTGGCTCTCCGCTGCTAGTGGACTATTCAATTCAATTCAATTTTATTTATATAGCGCCAAATCACAACAACAGTTATCTCACAGCGCTTTTCATAAAGAGCAGGTCTAGACCGTACTCTGAAGTTATTTACAGAAGCCCAACAATTCCCACCAAGAGCAAGCACTAGGCGACAGAGGCAAGGAAAAACTTCCTTTTAAGAGGCAGAAACCTCGAGCAGAACCATGGCTCAGGGTGGGCGGCCATCTGCCTCGACCGGTTGGGGGTGAGGGGAAGAGAGAGAGAGAGCAAGAGAGAGAGCAGAGGGAGGCAACCTACACAGTATACACATAGAGGTACAGACAATAAAGGTAATGGTGCTATAGACTGAATGAAAAATGGTACAGATATTTATAGTAATGTTTAGTGATATTAATTATAACAGTAATAATAGCAATAGGACTAGTAATAGCAGTTGCAACTGCAGCAGAGGGCGTCGAGCAGGAACACGGGGCAGCAGGAGACTCCCAACAACAGGTCCAGACTCCACAGCTCCAGAGCCAGCAACACCCGCAGGGAAGTGAGGGGAGGGGGAGGACAGGAGGGGGAAGCACACGACCACGGGAGAGGGAGAAAAAATCGAGTTAGTAACATGCATTAATGGGATGAGGTTGCACTCAGAGAGAAAGAGAGAAGAGGAGAGAGGAGCTCAGTGCATCATGGGAAATCCCCCGGCAGTCTAGCCTATAGCAGCATAACTAAGGGATGGTTCAGGACTCACCCGAGCCAGCCCTAACTATAAGCTTTATCAAAAAGGAAAGTCTTAAGCCTACTCTTAAATGTAGAGACGGTGTCTGCCTCCCGAACCCAAACTGGAACCTGGTTCCACAGGAGACTATGACGAGCTGCTTGAGGTGGTGACTAGAGCCGTGGCTGAGCTCAACAAGGCCACAGGAGGAGCAGACACCACAGGCTAGTAGTAAGCGTAAGCTTATGAGAAAGTTTGCTCACGCGCCACCTCCACGCCGGTCTCTGCCATTCTTCCTGATTTACATGATGAACTAGTAAATCATGGGGCAGATCCTTCTCTACACGGCTTTCCACACCTCGATCACTGAACTACAGTAGTGTGGTGGGGGTTAGGGACCGTGGTTAGGGGAGGATGCCTCAGGTGGAGGATGCACTTGCGAGCTATCTCTCCTCTCGACTTGCGTCCTCCTTGGAGAAGCCGGCGTTACCCTCCTAGCCGTGTCGCACCACATCTACGAGGCTCACGGGGAAGGCGTACATGGCAGCGAGCCAGGCAGGTGCGAGCTTGCACACCATGGCGGTGCTTCAAGCCTACCAAGCTGACCTGCTACAGGAGATGGTTCAGAGGGGGGGTCCCTCTGAGGAAGACCCCCCCCCCTGGAGGCCGACCGAGGTCCCCTCCGCCGTGGCAACGGGTGATGTTATCCCGCCGTTTACACGTGCGGGACGCACCTGCCACCATCGAGTCCACGCCGTACTGCCTGCCCCGAGGGTCTGTCAGTCAGTCAGTCAGGCGGCATCCACACTCACTCACCGTGGATCTTCGGTGGCTCTCCCCTGCCGTTCTGGGGCTTCAGGGGTCCGCCAGAAAATCACACGAGACACCGACCACCAGCCCCGAGGGGCTGGTTCCGTTGGCAGACTTTGCAGAAGGTTTGGCGGAGCCTGACGAACATTTCTCTGCGAGCCCTGCGCACTGCCATAGATGGGTTTCGACTACAGTTCAAAACCCACCCTCCAAAATTCACCAGGGTGGTTTGGACTGTGGTCTGCCCAGAGCAAGATCCAGTGTTGGGACAGGAAGTTCTTACTCTGCTGAGGAAAGGGGCCGTGGAACGTGTCTCCCCACAGAGACTTCATAGTCCCCAAGGAGGACGGAGGGCTGCGCCCTATTTTAGATCTGCGGGTTCTAACCGGTCTCTGAGGAGATTCAGGTTCAAGATGCTCACCATCCCCGCCATCGTGACGCACATCCAATCCGAGGATTGGTTCGTCACGATAGATCTAAAGGACGCATCTCACAGGAAGTTTCTGAGGTTCGCCTTTGGGGGTGTGGCTTACCAGTATCAGGTTCTTTCATTCGGCCTGGCACTTCCCCTCGCACATTCACCAAGTGTATGGATGCAGCACTGGCCCCGCTGAGGCTCCAGGGCATCCGGATTTTCAACTACATCGACGACTGGCTCATCCTAGCCCAGTCTCGAGAGTTCGCGGTTCGGCATCGAGATGTCGTTCTGGCTCATCTACTGCGTTCAGGGCTGAGGCTCAACGCAAAGAAGAGTATGCTGGTGCCCACCCAACAGACTGTGTTCCCAGGGGTAGTATGGGATTCGACAACGATGCGCAAGTCTCTCCAAGTGGTGGAGAGACTTGCTGTCCCAGGCGCAGGGCCGGGTTCATCACCCTTGCCCTGCTGTATGGCGACTGTGGGTCTGGCCCCTGAGGGGGCACAGTACCTACAGCCAGAGCAGTCGAGACCCTCCTCAGCTCCAGGGCCCCGTCCACACGGAGGGTGTACGGCCTGAAGTGGAGTGTTTTCTCCACTTAGTGTAGGGAGCGGTCGGTGGACCCTGTTACCTGCCCAGTGGTTTAGGTACTTGAGTTCCTCCAGGACTGGTTCTCTGCTGGTCTTTCCCCTTCCACCCTCAAGGTGTACGTGGCAGCTATTTCATCTTCCACGCCCCTCTGAGGGATGGGTCTTTGGGGAGACTTCCCTTGGTTATACGTTCCTCCCTGGTGCTCAGAGGATGAGACCTGCGACTCGGTCCAAGGTTCCCACTTGGGATCTGGCGGTGGTTCTTGGGGCATTGGCTGAGGCCCCCTTCGAACCCCTGGAGTCAGCTGAGGCTAAGCACTTGACCCTCAAGAGGGCCTTTCTCCTTACTATGACCTCTCTGAGGAGGGTGGTGGATCTCCTAGCGCTTTGTGTTTCCCGCAAAGCCTGGAGTTTACCCCGGGGAATATTAGGGGTATCCTGCACCCTCGTCCAGGATACTTCCCTAAAGTGCCTTCTTGTGTGGCAGGGTCCACAGTGCAGCAGGCATTTCATCCTCCACCTCATGTGACGGCGGAGGACGGGAGACTTCATCTGCTCTGCCCTGTCAGAGCACTGAGCATTTACACTCTGAGGTCCTCCCGTTGGAGGAAGGCTGACCAGCTGCTAGTGTGTTTTGGGTTCCCCAGGGCTGGGCTCCCTGCATCCAAACATACTATTAGCAACTGGATTATTCAGACTACTTCCCTGGCCTATCAGGTGCACGGTGCACCTGATAGGCCTCACCTGTGGCTGTGAGGGCTCATTCTACCAGAGGCATGGCGGCCTCTCGAGCCCTCCTTTCCGGGGCTTCTTTGCAGAATATTTGTGAAGCGGCTGGCTGGGCCACACTTTCATTCGGTTTTACAGTCTTGACCTTCCTTCGACACCTGGCACTCGTGCAGTCTCCTCTTAGTCGTGCCACTTTATTGCACACTGGGGCAGGCGGGGTTTTCGGCACGGTTTAGTGGGTATCTCGTTCCCATAGTGTCGTCACCGACGCAGTTTGAGTTCCCTCGAAGGGGAACGTCTCGGGTTACGTATGTAACCCTGGTTCCCCGAGAAGGGGAATGAGACACTGCGTCGGTCTGTCGCACCTCTCTCCCCACCTGTAGTGCCTGCTTTATAGATTAAGCTAATGATGAGTGTGTACAGGTGTGCTTTATACTCCTCCGGTTATTCCGTCACACCCTACCGTTCTAGCAACAAACCAATAGGATGGGAGTGATTTCATTCACATTCAGACCTGCTACGCCTAGAGGCGTTGCCATAGTGTCGTAACCGACGCAGTGTCTCCGAGATGTTTCCCTGCTGTCTCTCTGCCTGCCTCGTTACCTTGATCCCTGTCACCTGTGTTGTTCCCTGCTCGTTAGTCCCTGTGTATATATACCTGGTGTTTTTGTTTAGTCTTTGTCTGGTCATTACCTTGTGTTACTGCGTGTTGCAGTTGGTTGCCCTGTCCCGTGCCCTGTCCCTCCAGTTTTATGGTTTGTTGTAGTTTGCCTTTGAGTTCTCTTTTGGATCACAGTTTTCGTTTGGATTGTTTATTTCCTTGGGATTTCTGTTTCGATTACCTTCATTTGGACTCAGGTTATCAGCCACTCTGCCAGGAAGTGTGTTTTCCTTTTGCTTGTCAAATAAATCCTTTTTTAACTTAACCTGCTCCACCCTGCGTGTCCTGCATTTGGGTCCTACAATCTGCTCACCACATACAAACCCTGACATTCTGGGGAGATTTCTGCCTGATCAACTGAAGTGTTACAGTTAGTTTAGGTTTCCACCTCCTTGTCACATCAGTCTTGGATGGTTCTGCCTCTGTCAGATAGTCTGAAGGGGAAACTACCAGTGGAGCAACAATGTAATGCACACCAGAGTTTAGAACAGGTAGACAAATATCAAGAATTCTCATGAAATGTTGACAGTAGCCTTGTAATATTACAACTTCTTTTCTGGACATCTCAGGGAACACATAGGTGGGAGAGATTTCTGAATGTGCAGAAAGTTTTGAACATGAGCAGAAAACCTGCCAAAACACAGGAGCTATTAAAGTCCAAGAGTTTCTAACTGAATTCCAATATGCACATTTAAAGAGGTTACTATCTCAAACAAGGACACAAAGAGGAGTGAAGACTTCATGCCTGCATGTGTGCTGACTCAGATGATATTACATGAGAAAAGTTGATTTACATGAGAAACAGATCTGAGAGCAACACTGCATTGTTAACGTCAAGTGCAAACAGAAATAAGGCACTTACAGGCAGGAAGAGTTCTGATCATTAATTTAATGGAAAGTGTACTCACTAAAGCAGTGGCAGAGTCCAGATAATAAATCCAGATGATAATATTTAGTCCAAACAAAGCAAAGATCCAAAAACAGGTTTTCCAAACAAGGTGACAAATCTATAATCCAAACTAAGCAGACTGAAGTGAGAGAAATATCCATTGACAAGGAGTACAAACCGGCAGGCAGAGTTACAGGCAGACACACTCAGCATGGGAGACACACAACGGTCCGACAAAGACTGAACAAAACAGCAGGCAATATATACAAGGGCCAACGAGCAGGGAGGGAACGAACAGGTGAGACCAATAAGAAATAATCAAGGCTAAACAGAAAACCAAGCTCGAAACAAACACCAGATGCTGGAAAGTTTCAAAATATAACAGCAAAAAACTAGTGTTGTAGTCTAGACCGCCCAAACGAGACCAGGTCAAGACCAAGAACAGGGTTTATCGAGACAAAGACTAGACCAAGACTTTTTTGGGCTGAGAGCAGTTGAGACCACGACCGAGGGAGGGCGAGACTGAGTCAAGACCAAGACCAGTTCCCTGCATTGCATGGCATGCAATAAAATGTGGAACGAGATCATTGGTACTTCTCAAAGTGATCTGAAAGATCCACTTTCCCAGTAAAACACCCACATACAAACACTAAGAGCTGAAATCAATCTAAGCATAACGGGGGAGGGGGGACAGACAGTTAATGGGAACAACACGTTTAATTAGGGTTATCAGTCGCATTTGAACAAGTTTTACTTCCAATCAAAGTTAGGATGTCAACAAATCAGACAATGCAAAAAGCATTTTATTGATATTCCCAAAGTTATGGTTTGAACTGGTCTTCCCGAGTCCTCAATGTCCGAGACCGAGACAAGACCGAGTACAAAGGCGGTCGAGTCTGAGACAAGACCAAGACCATCAAAAAGTGGTCTTAACCACCAAGACAGGCTGTTAAGCCTTTTTCTCTTATGGCATAACTTGCTAATATTAATTTGCTTTGAACTGTTAACAAATATGAAACCTATGTTACTGGTCTTGTTAAATGATCAAGGTGAGGATAATGTTGCAGTGTCTAGCCTCACGTTATAGGCTCCGTTTGCATTAGTTATTTTTTCTAAAACTCCATAATTTCCATTATTAAAGCACTTCTATTTACGAAAAGGAGTAGCAAGAAGTAAAACTTATTTTCTTCTACCCTTTATACCGTAAATACCATAATAAATAAAGATTGCTACAAAATAATAAATCTACAGAAAAAATAAATCTATGATCAAAATACATATTCAAATATGGTATATTTACACAAACACATTAATATTTATAGACATACTTCAAATAATTCAATTGAACCTCATGTGATTATTAGCACTGTGTTTCTCTGTACCTCTGAAAGATGATTTATTTGAACATAGTTTTAAAATGAAATATGTTTTAACATTGCTTTAATTCATTGTTTAGTTTATTCCACAATGTAACTCCACTGACAGATCAACATGTTCTCATCTCAATGCGTCATTTCTGACGCTTTCATCCGGAGTGACAAAGCAAAGGATTTTACCCTAAAGGTACCCTTCCGTGTCCGTATGAAATGCCCCCGTTTCCTACATTGCAGCAACACCCTACCTGTTAGCTGCAGCTGTAGGGTTAGCCGGTCGACATGAATACATTCAGTGACTTGGGTTTAGGCACTAACATTTCGGATGGTTGTGGTTAGGGTATGGGCTTCGGGGGGGCTGTCAACACCTTTATCACGAATGTAGCTAGGGTTAGGGTTAGGGGTTACTGCTACCGCTAGCTAGCTAGCACTTCTGGTTTGAACCGGAACCGGACGCCCCGGAGCGTCTCATGGAGACGCACCGGGTGCGTCTCTATTAAACGCTAAAGGGTACCTTTTGCGTAAAATACTTACGCTTTGTCACTCTTTCTCAAATCGTCGGTATATGACGCCCTGAGATGAGAACGGGCTGGACAGATACACAGAAACTGCCTGGTTGTTCGAAAACTGGGAGTCTGCAAATTTTACTTTCCGTAACCCCTCTCTCTTTCAGAAAACCTTTTCTTAGAGCCCTGCACGGGCCTCAAATCTAGGCCCGAGCCCGGCCCTGGCCCGAGACGCTCAAGCCCTAGCCCGACCTGTATCCGTCAGCTCATCAAAATTATGAGCCCGAGCCTGTTTTTTTTGTTTTTGAATTATACAGCCACAGCCAGCCCTATTTGCAGCCATAAAAATATGTCAGTTTTGTTAGTTATGTTTCTTGAGAGAGAGACACTCCGTCGCGTCGCGCATGTCTTTATTCCCCGGCAGCAAAGTCGCAAACATCAACCCAAGGATCGGTACGTGATGTTACCATCACAGGGAAGCGCTTCTGCCGGCTGCACATACAGGTCCGTGTGTGGCGGTGGTGTCACTTACTGATTCATCAGAAATGCTTGGGAAAATGTAGCGTGTGTGGAAGCTACCGTGCTACTCGGTCAATAAAAGAGCTTCGTTAGTTAAACTTGTAACGGCGCTACTTGTAGCGACGCTGCTGCCCAACACTGGACAAATGTTTGGAGGATTTTTTTTGACGACCACGCAGCCGAGCCGACAGCAAAACATGTTTGATCAATTTAGCCTCTCAAATCAACGCTAATACTTTACTTAGCTACAATAAAATCCATATATTTATATATATATATGAAAATAAAGTCCAATCAAACAAAAAACATAACTAGGAGAAACTTTCTGTGTGCGTACGTGCATGAGACTGTCATGTCAGTCATATGTCAGAGGCTAAAAACAGGTTATGAAATGTTTTTCTATGTTTGTTTTTCTATCGTCGACATCAACTTCTCACATTTTCTTTTAATTAATGTTTAAAAATGTAAAAAGGATAACCCAAAAAAGGCCCGAGGCCCGGCCCGCATGCAGACTATGATGTGAAAATTGGCCCGAAGCCCGGTCCTAGGGGCGTAAATAAGTCGGGGCCCGTCGGGCTCGGGCTCAAATGCAGGGCTCTACCTTTTCTGTATGTTACCAGGCAACAGACTGTTACATAATTACTAGCCTTGAACATAATTATTGCTGTTTGAAATTCAACTAAACTGAGTTCTAATGTTTTAGACTGTAAAAATAATCAGTTGGTTTGTTCCCAAAGTCCAGTGTTATGAACTATTCTCACTGCTCTTGTTTTAAGTATAAGTAGGCCTCGTGCTTGCAATAAATTTTGATGTGTTTCCCCAAACCTCTACACAGTAATTTAAACACGGTAACACCAGTGAACAAAATGTGGAGTGATTTGTGATCTAGAATGTGCTTTGAATTACTTCTACATGGTTTTGTTTGGATATTTTTTACGTGAGATTTCCAGAAAATCTTGTCGTCTATAATCACTTAACTTCATATGCTCTTTCTGTGTTGACACCTTCTATCTGTAACTGAACGTGATTGCTTGATTTACACTTCCCAAATACCATCAATTTAGTTTTGCTCACATTTAATGATAACTTATTTGTGTCAAACCACTGTTTTATTTTTCTGAATTCTTAAGTGAATAAGTCCATTAGTTGCTGTAAATTCTGACCAGAACCAAAAATGTTTGTGTCTGGAAATAATACAAATTTCAGTAATTCAGATACTTTAAATATGTCGTTTATATAGAGGATAAATCATTTTGATCCCAAAACTGAACCCTGGGGGACACCACACGCAATTTCCAAGCATTCAGATGTGTAATCTCCCAATTTTTAAATAACTGCGTACCTCCATCACCTGGACTCCCCAGGAACCTACGCCAGGATGTTGTTTGTGGACTCAACAACATCATCCCAGCCCATCATCCCAGCCCTGCTGCAGGACAAGCTCTCCCAGCCGAGCGTGCCGGACTCCACTAACATGTGGATCAAAGACTTCCTGACAGACATGTCTCTGACTCCAGGACCATCAGCACCGGTTCCCCTCAAGGCTGTGATCTTTCCCCTCTGCTCTTCTCCCTGTACACCAACAGCTGCACCTCCAGTCACCAGTCTCTCAAGCTCCTCAAGTTTGCGGACGACACCACCCTCATTGGGCTCATCTCTGGTGGGGATGAGTCCACCTACAGGTCGACCATCTGGTGACCTGGTGCAGCCAGAACAGTCTGGAGCTCAACGCTCTGTAGACAGTGGAGATGGCTGTGGACTTTTTTGACTCCACAGTCAACAGTGTGGACTCCTTCCACTTCCTGGGCACCATCATGTCCCAGGACCTCCACTGGGAGCTGATAAAATTATGTCACATTGAAACTAATGACACCATTTCAAACTTTTCCAAGTCTTCATAATCCTGTCTAAATCTTTTCAGGTCATATCTTTACAACACTCGGGACTTTCTCACATTTATTCAACTTTTTCATGTCTTTCAGCTAGAAACTATATTCCAACCTTAAAATGTTCTACACCCTTTAGTGCAATTTGAAGTTTATTGATGTTTAAAATCTTGTTGATATTATTTAGAACCTTCCTATTTTTGAACAGTCCTTAAGGTACTTCATGCACATAAAAACTAGCAATGCAGTTTAACGTCAGCTTTTCAACAATCCTTCAAACTTTCACACATTTGTACCACTCAGCTTTTTTCAAGCCAGATATTCAGTTTCGTGCGAGCCTTTCAACAGCCAGCATTCACACCGCAATTTCTTCAGAAATTGCTTTTCTTGTTATGGTTAATTTCATACTGTATAAACCTAAAAATCTTAAAGCTTAAACTAAAAAAACAATTAATTTGTTCATTTCAAATATTTAACAATAATTTATTGAGCTCGATGACTCTGCATAAAGCTCTGAGGTTGTTGTAAATGTGTTCTGTCAAATCACATAAATAAATACTGAACATTTTTTTAGATAATTCATTGGTTCATTTGTCAGGTACAATTTAAAAAACAGTGGAACAGGTTACAGTAAAATAGAGATGTTGCAGAGAGGATCTGCAGCCACTGAAAGATTTCTGAAATCTCAAAATCTTTAAGTTGAGTGAACTCTTTAACCTGTGGTTTATTCGTGGCTTCAGTTCTGAGTAGCTGCTCATCAGGTGGCTGATGATGAGATAAGAGAAGAAGAGGAAACAGAGTGTTTTATCAGCAGAAAAAGAGACGATGAATCCGACAGACGAGAAGCGACAGACGGTCTACCTGGACATGGATCACCTGCTGATGGTGTTGCTGTTGCTGTGGAGCTCAGGTAGGACTCTGCTTTAATGATGAATGTTTGAAAGGTGCGAAACCTCTGTGTAAAAATACTGAATTAAAGCCACAGACCTGCTTTCAAAACCTCACTACACATAACCACTATCAGTTTAATGTCATAACGTGTCTTCAGTTGCTCATCAGTTCATCTTAGATGTGCCTGTTAGTGTCAGAGGGAAACCTCTTATATACCACACTGTACAGCTGTTACAGTTAGAGGGAAAACTGATATCTGCTTTATTATCTTGTCGTCACATGAAAACCTTTTTTCTCATTAGAGTAATTTAACAGCAGCTGAGCAAAATGAAAATAGAAACACTACTTCCATCCTGTACGTAGAAAAATATTTTTTAAATTTAACCTTTATTTAACCAGGTGATCTCATTGAGATTTAAAACCACTTTTTCAAGAGAGCCCTGGCCAAAATAGCCGCATGTTGACAGAGAACAGAACATCTAACAAGACTCTTAAGGTTCATAAACAAACAACATTAGACTACTTAAATGTACAATTTATAGCATCTACTTCCAAGCCTTTCATGCCGTGTTTAAATTCACCAAAAGAAATCAGTTTTCAAAACTGTAAATCAGTCTGCATGTGTTCCAGGTGGATGGAGCAGCATAACTAAAGGCCTTCTTACCGAGCTCTGTAGGACCGTAGGTACAGATGACAAATACAAGTTACTGGAGCACAAATTAGAGGAACTGATGTTGCGTGACATAAAAGTGCAAAGATGATGATGGTGCATTTTATTTAATGGCGCCTTTCATAACACCCAAGGTCACCTCACAGACAAATACAGATCACTGCATAAAACAATACACACAACAAACGAGCAGCATACAGATCAAATGCATTAAAAACTCAGTATAACATGTTGTAAAAGAGCTTGTATAAAAGATGTGTGATAAGAGGGGAGCCTCCTCACTGATAATGAGGGCCAGTTTGTCATTTTGTACAAGGTACAATGGTGTGTTGATGCTTTACATCCAGTCACATATCTTAATGCACTATAGTAGACAGTCTCCAACAAAGACAGACATCGGCCAGGCGCAGGTCTATAGAGCAGGGCACCGTAATCCAGTGCAGTGAGAAAGGTTTCTGCATCCAGTCTATACAGAATGTATGTAGGAAGTTAAGACTCACTCCCTCCATAGCACAACAGGATTTCTGGGTAACGATGTTTCAGACTTCTATGTTGCATTAACTCTTTGAGAACTGGTCTGTGGGTTAACTGTATGGAGATATGGTAGTTTTAAAATGCTAAAATGTTTTTAAATAAAAACAAGTCAAACAAAAAGTGAAACACAAACAGTGTGATGTAGGAATGTATTTTTAGTTTTACATTCACTGTGTTATTAGATGGAAACATTTGAAGCTCCTCACAGGTTTGGGCTGGTTGGGTGTGTTTGTGTGTTGTTTCATTCTGCTCTAGTGTTCTGGTCTTGATTTACTTCCTGTTTTACTTTGTAGTTTAGCCTGCTCTTACTGTGTGTTGTCATGTTTTACTTCCTGTGTGTGTCTCTGATTGCCTTAGTGGATTCAGCTGTGTCTTATTAGGTGTTTGTGTTTCATTCCTTGCCACTGCTCATTTCGCCTTTGTGTTTCCAGCGTTTCTCGTGCTTGTGTGGATTTTTTCCTTGATTGAACATTTGGTTTACTCACCCCTTTGTGTTTTTGGACCGCTCACGTCATTCCACCTGTAAGTTTCCTGTTTTGCAAATAAACCTCACCTTCTCACCATTTCCATCAACGTGTCTGCTTTTGGGTCCAAACCGCCTGTTTCCTGTGTTCGGCCAGTATCTGGATGTAACACTTAGAGCTTCACCAATAGTTTGTTTCTACATGTGCTGTAGTTTCTTTCTGCTCCTGCCACTGCAGTGATGTTCAGAACTGTGAAGATGATCCAAGTTTTAATGAACCAAACTTTTTGTTTCCAAATCTTCCATCACTTCGTCCAACATTCTGAAAATCTATAAACTGTTATCTGCACATTCAGACTGAATGTATGTGGCACATATAGAAAAAACAAAAGCAGATTCTAACTTAGTTTGAATACGTTGCTTTTAGTTTCAGCTTCAGCAGTAATCTGGTTCCAGAGTTCATTCACTAATCTGTGTGTGTTCTCACTGAGATGAGCTCTGAGCTGCTCAAAGCCTGACAGTGTTCAGTCCACAGCTCAGCTCCAATCAGCATGCTGCTTTATACTGATGTTTGTTTTCTGACTTTCTCCTCAGGACTCCAGGCTGAAGGAAATCACATCTCAACAGGTAAACAGAGAACGTAGAGATAAATGAAGTGGATGGATGGTCGACAAAGGGTCTGACTCTGAGGTCACATCCTGTTTCCTGCTGAAAGTCACTGTTGGTTTATTTTGACCAAAGCCGAGTAAAAACACCATCTTTCTCTTAAAGGGTCAGCGTATAAGTTTTTTTTAAAGGGACATTAAATATATGAGATATTTATAATGAAAAAAGTAATATTATATTATCTCCGACTGTAATTTATTATATACATTTATTAAATAAATCTATGTTGTTTGCTATCTAGTTTTGTTTCTGGTCGACAGGAAAGAGCCTAAGTTTGCCTTGCGGGTAATTGTATTTTCAGCACAGCTGCCTTACCTTCAGCCTGTTTCTGTCCCGGTGTATGTAAGTGGAAACAGCATTGAAACAGGCTTCATCATTGCTTTAGGAAGCTTGACCACACGTCTCTGGTAACCCAACTTGTTTGATAGTTACTTGATAGCATTAACTTTGCTATCAGCTACAGCAAATAAAGTCCATAAAGTCACTGCATTATTTAGAGAAATAAATAATGACACTGCTTCACCTCCTTCAGCAAACAGAACCGTCTCAGCGGAGATGGTCACGTCTCTGATTGGAATGATGTGAGTTGCTCACCTGGTTGTGTCAGAAATGGTGCAGTGTGCTCTGACAGTAACAGGTTTAGGACCCAGTCACAGAAGCTTTATTAAGATTTATTAAGAAAAACGTAGAGAGAGTACGAACTTAGAGTCATAGTCCAGGCAGTCAGCGTGAAGTGTCCTGAAACATAACCAAGGAAGTCCACCAAAAACAACAAAGACAATCCACAATGAAAAATACAATGAAAAGTCCATCATCAGAAAATAATCCCATAAAGCAGGCTGAGGATCTGCCAGAGAAAACAGCGGAGAAGATATACTGTATATGATAATGATGATAACTTCAGATACACGGAGGAGAGACAAACATGTGAAGGGAATGTGGCAGCATTTTGGTCAGTCAGCAGCCAACCTGTTTGTAAGCAGGTAAAACAGTTTCCTCTGTAGACCCCCCCCCCCCGGATCAGGAATCCTGAGTATTTGTGTCATCTGCAGAATGAAGCTCAGGGCTGAACCTTGTGGCAGAGCAGAACAAAGACCTTTTTCTTCCCTTAATGTTTCTTTGAGCTCGATGGTCGATCTTTGAATTTGTCCAACACTTCAGTTGATTACTAATTCTTGCAAAATGAAAGACATTCCCATCAGCCTCAGCTGTACTTTGATTAGTGTGGTGGAAATGTGAAAGTAAAGATTTGAACACAAGCTTGTCTTCATAGGTTTTATTTGAGCTTTTGGAAAATGAGTACAGAGCATAAAGCAGCTGAGTCGACTCGTTTTAATCAAACACCTGCACGAAAACATTTGTGGTTAACAAGTAGAAGAACCAGGCACAGCTCAGTTGCTGATGGGTTAGAACTGGTTTAAACCGGATGTGTGGTTGAGACAGACAGCTTACGCGGCATCACTATGGTTGTTCAGAGTGCAGATGTTCAGCAAAAAGCTGCCATTCAACAAAGTCACACAATAAAAGTTATTTTTCTAAACAAGTGCTTAGTAATAAATGTTAGCATGCAAACAAGCTAAAGTAAGAACATTGTTAAACATTGGAAACTTTATACCTGCTAAACATTAGCATTATGATCATGTTAGCATCAGTAGCATAAGGCCCTAACAAGAGGCCCTGATGCAGGCTGTTATAACCACTTAAGGTACCTGAAGTAACCCTACTTACATCAATTTCTCTCCATATGTACACGTTAGATTCAACAGTTCTCTTCTCTCCAACACACCTGTGCCTGGACGCAGCAGTCTACAGTAAAGTACCATCATCTGATGGATTTTAGAGTCGGACTGTGTCACCTAGACTTTTGTATTTGCAAAGTACCGAAGTCAAAGAGAAAGTTATGAGGAGCATGGTCAGTGCTGTCACTGTCAAAATCCTGAAACGTCACTACAAACCGCTGAGAGCAGGAGGTTACACAGCTCCACTGTGCTGAAATGATTTGGGCATTTTCAGTGCAATAACCTCCGGAATCACAGCATCCACGTTCCTCTTTGACTGAGAGGAGAGAGAATATGGTGAATGAGAAAGAAAAGTGACCGACTTAGAAACAACACCATGGTCAGCTAAGGCGCACACACGGTTTAACACCCACAAGCACATCCACACTATCAAACAGGTGCTCAGCGGCGACCTGACCCCAGAATAATACCAGCCTTTAAATCAGCGGCACGGCAGCCACAGCAAGTCCACTGAAAAAACACTTCATCCATTTGAATGACATCTGACGAGCATCCAAAACAATCTTCTTTTGGAGCTTTGCGACCCTTCGCTTCTTTTCTCTCCTGTCTCTTTATGAAACAACTTTTATGTTTGAATAGCATGACTGCTAGCTTGCGCGTGCTCTGCTAGTCTAGTTGTCAGATTTTGCGTTTCATCAGGTTTCTGGAGTCTGATCGTCTTGTCACATGATCAAATAGAAACTTAAGATTGGGCAGCCATACACACATTACCCAGCAATCATCAAAAACTACTGACACCACAGCAAAGTGTGAGATGCACAGTTGAGGGTATACAGTGGATAGAAAAAGTCTCCACACCCCTGTTAAAATGCCAGGTTCCTATGATGGAAAATTATGAGACAAAGAAAAATTATGTCAGAAATTTTTCCACCTTTTAATGTGTCTAGAGTAAGTATCAGTCTTACGTCGAACATCCCCCTTAAGATCGAAATAGCTTTTATGGATTAGCACATATTCATCTGCCAGAACTGCAGCCTTACAAGGGGTTGGCACCTTATGTTCATTAATGAATGTTGCTACACGCTCTGCTACAGAATCCTTAAATTGCTCTAGAATAATCAAATCACAAAGATCCTCAAATGTGCTAACCTCAGATGATGAACACCAACGATGAAATTCAGAAACCAAATGTGTGATTATCCTGCTTCTTCCTAAAACAAAAGCGCTGGCGGTATGCCTCTGGCACCAGTTCATAGACTTTCAACACTGCAGACTTAACAATTTCATACACCTTGCTATCAGCTACACTCAAAGCTTTACAAACGATGAATAATCTGCGTTGACTACAGTCTTCTGACCGGCTACCAAAGCGCTTTGCCCCCGGCTGTACGCACATCCAGTTCTCATTTTAAGGTTAATGGTTGGAGGTGAGCTTGGTGTCGACTGTATAAAGAGGCTGTTAGATGCATTTTTACCATGTAACTGACAGAAGTCCAGCAGCTAACCTGGTGGGGCTGCACTGTTTATACCTATGCTGCAGGTTAGCATGCTGATTTAGGCACAGTGGTGACTTGTTTGGTCTTTTGTCTATTGTATCCCACAATCCTCTGTTTTCCTGCAGGTGCTTCGGTGTGACGCCACGGCCAAGGCTGACATCGCGGTTGTTGGTGGATCGGCTCCAAGAGCATAGGCGACTTAGAATTTAAAAATGTCAAGTCTTTTGTCTCCAGCATAGTCAGAAACCTCCACATCGGCCCAGACAGAGTCCAGATAGGTAATATCTGTATTCATACTACAGACAGTGCACACACATGCACACACCTTTCCTATAGAGATGCATTAATGTGGAGAGATGTCAGAGTGACGGGGCTGCTGCAGCACCGTGCCCTGAGCACTGAGGGGTCTGTTCCATAATATCATGGTCACAACAGCAGCAAGGAATAAAGTTTCTTTATGCCACCAGCTGAAATAATTTGAACTGTTTTCTGCACGTGTGTTTATAAGAGAAGTATTTAGTATTTTTACAAAACGTTACGTTAATGCCACTTTCTCCCCATGAGTCCAAGCATCACTGGCTTTAGCTGCCAGAGTTTCACGTCAGCTGCTTTAGCAGAAGCTTTTTGCTGGTCGCACAGAGTTTAAAACAGACGACAATGTTCTGTGCATCTTAGACTGTGACAGTAATGGCAGCAGCTGCTTACAGCTGTGGAAAGAACGCCTCCCTCCCTCGTTCTCCATTCTTCCTTTAGCTTCTTGGCTAACAGCTGACTTGAACAACATATGATCTGGTGCTGCTGACCTGCAGCGCTGTCGCGCATTCACGTCAAGGATGGTGCATTCAGTAACACTGTGTTACTTGCATTATTAACTGCAATAATATTAGTTTTGGAAAAGTACTGGGAAAAGTAATATTATAACAGCTAACACTGGTTCCTGCACTGCAGCTATTTCTTTTTGAACGTACCCCATTTTTGAAAAAGTCACATTTGTCTGGCTTCACTTAGTCCCCTTGTTTGATGTGGTTTGAATTCATATCTGGTTCCTGAGACCTTCTACGCTCTCCTCCATACCACACTGGAAAGCTGAGGGTGTGTTTGTGAGGCCAAGTGGAATTCTGTTCCATTCATACAGCCCCCATGTGGATGTGAAGGCTGTGAATTCCTTTGAATCCTCACTGATGCTTGACAGTAAGCCTTTCCTTGGTCCAGCATGTTGAACCATCAAGTATCTCCTGAATGCGTGGTATGGGGTTCCTATCTGAGATTGTCTTTATCTGCAGCCAAAGTCTTAGGTTCCGTCTTTTTTCCGCACACAGACCACTGCAGGGGCACATGGGGAGGTGGATTTGTGGATGAATCCTTTAACAGGTCCTGGATGTGGTTCTTGGTCAAAATGTTATGGTGTTAAGAATGAGTTGTGAAGAGATCACATGGTAGACAATGCTAATGTCCTCTGATGGAAATGCACTTGAGACCATTTACCTGTCTCCAACTTTCAGAGAGAGCTATTGCCATCGAGTGAGAGGATTAAAAGAGGAACTTATGAACTGGGTGTCGCCCTGGCTTTCGACATTCCATGCTTAATGTTGTACTTTAAATGTAATAAGGGCTTATGTTGAGGACAACCTTTATTTTGCAGGGGAGGAATGTCGTACCTGTAAATGTTCTTGTCTTGTGTCATACATGCACTACCACATGGAAGAATCTGCAGTTGTTAGACATAGCCCTGGTCTGTTGGAAGAGTTTGTTCCCGGTGCTGCAGTACAAACAGCTTGGGTCCACTAATGCTGCTGCTGTCTGAGTGGTGCAACATGAGGAAGAAGTTTTAAAAAAGGACACCTTTTTTTCTCTAAATTTGTTCAACACACATCACTTCATTAATTATTTTATCATTTTAAAAGAAGGTTGGTTCAGCCTGTTCTTGTTTTGCTTTGTGTCTTCTGCAGGTCTGGTTCAGTACGGTTATAGACCACGGACCGAGTGGCACCTGAACACCTACCAGACCAAATATTCCCTGCTGAAGGCCATAGACGACCTGCGACAGAGTTTAGGAAGCACCAAGACAGGTTACTTAGTATTGATGTTAGTGTAATAGTGTTGTGTTGTACAATATTGTGTTATAACTGGTGCTGGGCCGTTATCAGCGTTAACGTGCTGCGTTAACGTGAGACTCTTATCGGGCGATAAAAAAATATCGCCGTTAATCTCTTCTCAAAGTTGGGTTGGGAGCTGGGTCTATACTACGCAGCTATGATGACTTTCACCTTGATATCTTAGCGCCGAATCGCACTGTAGGGGGCGAGAACGAGTCTTCGAACCTGTGTGTTTGCCTGCTGTGAAATTACCACACCAAACGTGACGTGCTAACATGGATGCAGCTGTTGCTGCGTTACCTCGGAGGTCGGAGCTGGGAATGACGTCACACCCGAGTTGACGGCGTTCCGGTTCCAACCTCGCTCGGCCAGCTGTTTGTTTACAACTAGCCAGGTTAGTTAGTGATACCGGTTGATTAAAAAACGCATGTCAGCGGTATTTCCTCACACTAACTGTAGCAACATCGCCCACAGACAGCTGTTGGACAGCACTTTGTGTACCAACATTTCTGAAGCCGCCGGGTTTGCTTCTGGGAAAATTTACTTTAAGAAGCTTCCCAATGGAAAATTCGACAAGACTAAGGTTGTTTGCACCTTGTGCAATGCAGAATTAGTTTACTGTAGGAGTTCTTCCAGTCTCAAGTAGCCTACCACCTAAACGCAAAGCACATCACACGCTACACACAAGTACATCTTATTGAACATGATTTATTTTCATCACCAATTATCATAGTAGAACAGCTTTCTCAAGCAGTTTGTGATGCATTTTGGAAACAGGAGATGAGCCCCTGGTAATCTGTCATATTTCTTTTATTTTGTGTTGTGTGTGTATTAATATGCTTGCTGCAGCACAAATTGCCCTTTTGGGACAAATAATAAATGATTGATTGATTGACTGGTCTAATGCGCCACCTGGCGTGAAACCCGTTCACACACACATTCTGAATGCCTTCGGCAGAATTCAAATGAGCCAGCCCAGCAAGCAATAGCCGTCGTTTCGCCGTCTAGGTTTGCTATAGACCTGATTTAGTCCGCTATAATGTAACCCACTTCTAGCCGAAATAACTTTACATGTGGTTTCGCGGACATTTTTGCCAAAATAACTTGCAATGTGTATGATATCCCATCATTTAAGCAAGGTCTACAGTGATGACAAGGTTTTTATTTCATTTCTGTCACTTGATTTACACGCAGGCTGTGCGTAGACGCCGATTCAGCTCGTTGACAGACCGGCTGTTTATAGCCCACTTTTAGTCAAAAAAAAGTAAAAATGATTAAAAGTGGATTTTGCCCTGGCAGCACGTGAGATGGTTGATATCCCATTATTTTTGCTATGTCAATAATATCAACAAGCTATTAAGTGTCATTAAAATGTCATGGTCTATCTGTAGCCACGATTTAGCTCGTATTTGGACAGGCTACGTGTAGCCTGCTTTTAGCCCGCCCGGCGAAATAGAGCCAATCAGTGGTCTGATGTCACCGGCTCGGCTGTAGCCGTGTTTCAGACCAAATTGGTTACATGTAGCTTTCACCCATGCATTACATTTACTCATTTGGCAGACGCTTTTATCCAAAGCGACTTACATTTGAGGAACAACTTACAAGACATGCAGCTGTTGAGGTGCGTGATATCATTTCATCAAATGCAAGTAAACGTTCGAAACATTTAAATTATCTTTATTTTCGCTGTAACGTTCACTACATGAACTTTCATTTTAATTTAAAACAAAATGCTATTACTATTTTCAACCGCTAGATGGCAGCTGTAGCCCTACTGAGACATGACTACTGGCAACGCGAGACTTGAAAGTTAGACATCAGCAGAGCCCTTTAGGGACGGCCAGATCTCGCTGATAAAGACATCTGCCATTTTTAAACGAGGGATACGCTACTGATTTCTGCCTTTCAGCGAGCAGCGGCAACGAGTTTACTGCAAACACTGGAAGCTTAAAAAGACATTTACTTTGGTCTTGTAAGTATCTGTGTCTTTGTTTGACATGTCTTCATTATTTATCTACATTATATGTTAACGCGTAGAAACCGTGGCATTTCTAGCGGGTAACAGTGTAGAGTAAGTTAGGCACGTTGTGGTTAGCTTAACATGTTGCATGCAGGTGTAACTTAACGTTACACCATGATACCCACTGGTTTCCTCCTCGTGCCCTTAAAACTCTATTATCTGAATTCAGAGGGTGAACATGAAACATGTACAACCTTAACCTACCCATTATAATTTGTAATGAAAGCCACACATTTTACTCACTAGATCATTATGATATGAAAATATGAGTTTTGACTTTTGACACTAAATATTTATTGCTAATTCTCCAGCATACAGGCAGCAAAGACAGCAATAAATGTTCAGAACAGAACACTTACATTCACAGCACAAAGCTTTATCAAAAGAATGAAAGCAACTTTTCTATTTGGTTGTTCTAATGCAACATGTGTCCTGTTCAAGTACCTTTATATTTTCCATAGAGATAAATGGGTCAGTAATAAATACTTTTAAATTAAAAGAAAGAAACGTTATAAATGATTTTATTAACCTTCATTAGAATGATAATTAGAAATATACTGTATGTTTTCATTTTAAATCATTTGATGATAGTGGTCATGTATTATGGGAAAACAGTGAACATAGTCAAATGATAATGTTTACTTTATATTCATATTCTTACATATTCAACAGTTATGGATCCCATTTACCCGAGAGACTGGGGCCAACCGAGACCCATCTGCTGCTCTTCCTGTATCAAGCAGCAGCGTAGATGAAGATCTAGATTTGGATGTGGCCAACACATTTATTTTGTCATTATTTATGTTGTTATTACCATATGTTGTTAACATTGTTTGATTTTTCATATACATACGAACTGTTTTGTATTCATAATATTTTAGCAATAATTCATTTATACCCATCATGTTGTATTATCTTAAGTTGTCTACGTTGTAATCCTTTGTCTTAATAAAATCTTTACATTTAATTTGTTGGACGGATTACTATTTGTGAGAATCTGTTTTGTTTGAGTGAAAACAATCCTTTAGCCACTATTCTGTTGTCTGTTAGAGGTAGATATGTAGTCATTCAAAGTCTGTGTATTTGGTCTATTCTTGGCTGTGGTTAGACGCCTATTAACTTTTCACTGACAGCCCAAATTCAGCCCTGTTTTAGCCTACACCGATGTTCAACGCCTATTAGACGCCTATATGTAGCCGCTCAATAGTGGTCTAATTGATAACGTCTATTTTTGGGCTGTGGTTAGACGTCTACCAAACTTTCACTGACAGCCCAAATTCAGCCCTGTTTTAGCCTACACCGATGTTCAACGTCTATTAGACGTCTATATGTAGCCGTTCAATAGTGGTCTAATTGATAACGTCTATTTTTGGGCTATGGTTAGACGTCTACCAAACTTTCACTGACAGCCCAAATTTAGCCCTTTTTTAGCCTAGACGTCTGGGCTCTGTTTAGACGTCTATTAGACGTCTTTTAACCGTGAAATTGCTTGCTGGGAGTTTAATCTAGATTTATCTAGATTAATTTCAAGATTACACTGAGATTAATCTAGATTAAAAAAATTAATCTATGCCCACCTCTAATTATAACATTATAGCACATTATCACAGAGCAATATTATCAAGAAAAGATGGTTAATATTGTTTTATTAATAGTGATAAAAATAATTGGAATTATATAATAAAAATGTTAGAAGTTGTGATGATGCAACCTCAAAGTATCATTTAAAACTCAGTGATTTGATGATAACTTATAACTGAACTCCTCTCATTCGCTGTTAAAGTGCTCTGTCAGTTATGAAAAGATGGACGGGATATTTACTCATGGAACGAGGGGTGACTAACCCCCTCAGCTTTGTACCTCTATGCCTTCTGATTCCTCCATATTACTGTCACACAGGAAAGGCTCTTAACTACACCCTGCAGAACAGCTTTAAGTCCAAGGTGGGAAAGCGTGCAGACTCCCAAAAAATTGTTGTGTTGATGACTGACGGACAGTCCCAGGACGACACACGGCTCCCCTCACAGAACCTGAAGGACGCCGGCATAGAGGTCTACACTATTGGTGACTGACTTTCAGTTTGAATAGTGAGAGCTGGGAAACCACAACAGACATAACACAAATTGAACCTGTGTTGATGCTTGAAAATATTAGCTAGCTATCCCCTTCTTCTTCTTCTTCTTCTTCTTCTTCTTCTTCTTCTTCTTATACGATGTACAAATGATCACATTTGTTGTTTATATCAGTTAATGTCTTTATGTATGAAAATCATGCCCAGCATATTTCAAGTCTTTGCAAGTTGTTTTGAACAGTTTGAAATTTAAAAAAGTAAAAGTAAAGTATGTTTACATACATAAGTACATATGATTTCTAGTTAATAGGTTTAAAAACACACAAGCATGTCTGCTCTGTCAAAGGTTTAGTTTGGACAAACCATAATTTATTACTTTGCTAATCAAATTAACACCACATTCTTCTCACAGGGGTGAGGGGTGCCAGAGAGAGAGAGCTGAAATCCATCGCCTCTGAGCCCATTGAAATTCACATGTACAGTGTCGCAGACTTCTCTGATCTCCCAGACATCGCTGACAACATCACCATCAACCTCTGCGACAGTGCTAAGAGCTTAGGTAGGCAAAGAGTCCATCATCATTAAACCATGATACACATTAGCACCACACTGATCCACGATACCAGAATCAATCAGAAGTTTTAGAAGCTGTTACACACCGGTTGGATTCCAGCAGTTAGATATCTTGGTGTTGCAGAGCTTTAAGGTCCTGCGTAGGGAGGTGCTGTTGAAGCTTCTGCAGTTAATATGACTATGGACCTGGACTTCGTAGGTTAAAAACTCAGCTGGGCTCTGATGGGGGCTGCTGATGAGGGGCTCTACCTCTGCTGATCTGAGAAGCATGTTCATGACCAAGATGAACAGAATCACTAAAATAGTGCATACAGCGATGATCCCATCCTTAATTTAGTTTCTTTGTACTGCACAAATTACCAGAAGAGCTGAGCTTTGCCCAACTTCAAGATGTTTTATGTTTCGTGCATTGCTGTCTACCACAGTGTGATTATTGATGTTACCAAGATGGAGCCAAAGGCATTTTCAAATCCTATAAATAGCTGCTTTTGTGAAATTATTGTACATAAAAGTTTGTGTCAGGGTGTGAATGTGCTCTCTCTGTGTGTCTCAGTCTTTGTCAGGCTGGTGAACGGGACTAGTCTGTGCTCAGGCAGACTGGAGGTGAAGTCTAACCAGTATAACCAGTCTAACCAGTCTAACCAGTCTAACCAGTCTAACCAGAGGTGGTCCTCAGTGTGTGAAGCTGACTTTGACCAGCAGGATGCAGAGGTGGTCTGTAGGGAGCTTGGCTGTGGGGCTCCTTCAGTCCTCCAGGGGGCGCTCTATGGAGAAGTGGAGGCTCCCATGTGGACCAAAGAGTTCCAGTGTGGAGGCCATGAGTCTGCTCTCCTGGACTGTAGAAGCTCAGGCTCAGCTAGAAACACCTGCTCACCTGGAAAAGCTGTTGGACTCACCTGCTCAGGTAGAAGAGGAGCTGCAGCTTTGACTTGGCTTCATCTCTGTTCTAAGGAAACACTTTGTTTTGCTGATGACTCTCTTGTTTCTGTTCAGAACCTGTCAGGTTGGTGGGAGCAGCCAGTCGCTGTGCAGGAACACTGGAGGTGAAACGAGGAGACTGGAGACCAGTTTATGGTTCTGACTGGACCCTGACGTCAGCAGCTGCAGTCTGTAGAGAGCTGGACTGTGGCTCTGCCGTTTCAACACAAAGCAGAGAGGAGTCCTCAGACAGACCTGGATGGGAGATCAGCTCTGGCTGTGTTCAGTCTGGATCTGCTCTGAGGGAGTGTGTCTCATCAGGTTCCTCTTCCTCCGTCATGGAGATCACCTGCTCAGGTAGAACCATCAGTCACAGTGACAGTTTGTTGTCTGAAGGCTCATTGCTTTAAACAGTGGCCCCTTTAAGCCACCTGCTGTGGTTCCATGTACAGATGTTGATGTTAAAACTCATCTGTGTCATTTCAGAATCAGAGAGCTACAGTGGATAGAAAAAGTCTAAACACTGCTGTTAAAATGCCAGGTTCTTATGATGTAAAATAATGAGACAAAGATAAATCATGTCAGAACTTTTTCCACCTTTAATGTGAGAAATTCAATAGAAAAACAAATTAAAATCTTTGAGGGGGAAAAATGAAACATAAAAAACTTACAATAACCTGCTCAGGTAGGACCATCATCATGCTCAGCTATGAAGCTCATGGTTAACAATCCTGAATTAATGGATTGGAAATGTGTAAATCTGTACTGTTTGTAATAAGCTATATAATGCACTTTTTATAGTGTATATACAATCACAAATAAAGATTCTCTCTCTGTCTCTCTCTCACTCTCTCTCTCTCTCCTAGACTCTGTGAGGCTGGTGAACGAGACTGGTCTGCCTTCAGGCACACTGGAGGTGAAGTCTAACCAGTATAACCAGTGGTGGTCCTCAGTGTGTGAAAGTGACTTTGACCAGCAGGATGCAGAGGTGGTCTGTTATTGTAAGTTTTTCATTTTTCCCCCTCAAAGATTTCAGTTTGTTTTTCTATTGAATTGCTCACATTAAAGGTGGCAAAAGTTCTGACATGATTTATCTTTGTCTCATTATTTTACATCATAAGAACCTGGCATTTTAACAGAGTGTGTAGACTTTTTCTATCCACTGTACATGCAAAGTTATTTTAGGGGATTTAAAATCACTGAAGTTTGTTCATGTTGTACTCATGATGTCATGTGATCTGATGTGATGCGTTTCATCAGATCCAGCAGTTGTTATCTCCAGACTGGTGGTCCTGCCGCTGTTGTTCATCGCTGCCATCTGTTTCATCCATAAGGTTACGTACACATCTCTGTTGATCAGAGGACTGGCTGAGACGAAGAAGGGACGGTCTGTGCATCATCCAATCATTCAATTATTCCATTTAATCTGAAAACAAAAACAAAAAAAAAATCAATATTTTGTTCTTCTGTTTTTCTGTATGAACGAAATATGAAAACTGACGTTTGTTTCCTGCGTTCAGCTTGAAAAGGGAAATATAATAAACAAGGAAACCAAAATGAAATAATAGGTCGAATTTGCGTTTTCTTTATTTTTCTTTATTTGTTTTCCCATTTCCCACGGTGCCGTCAATTTTGTTTTCCGCATGTGCAGTGGATAATCTCCAACTCAGACTGTATCCAACTGTGTGGAACAAGCCTATACCGACACAGTATCCCTCAGTGGCCAGGCTGTACGGCTGCAGCCTGAAGCCTCTCGTCTCTTGGCCTCCCGCCTGGTGCCATTGGAAGCTTCTACGTTGCAAAATAAAAGCTTGTGTCTGGTTCAGGCTTTCTCGTACTTTAGTGTTTTTGAACTGAATTATAAAGGCAGTCATGTGAATGAATAAAATACTTAATAAAATATCTGTCAAAAAGATAAATGCAGATTATCAAGCTGAATAAAAATATCCCACTTAAAATATGTCTAATAAATACAGACTTCCAAGGTGCCCTGTGTTTAAAGCAAAAACAGAACAAAATCATGCTCTTTATCTGCTCTCATACAGGGTTTAGATTTCTTTTTGTTTCAGACACTTTTATTTAGCAACCAGTGACTTACTCAGCACAGTAGGCTATGCAGTAGGCCTATACCCAGCATACTTATGAGCCCTAAAATGTCCTCACCTCTTTTCAACACAAAGTGACGCCCTGTAACTGTCACTGGCTGTTAAAGTCTTTGCAGTGTTGATAACACACAGCCTAAACAGTCCTTCAGAATGCCCTCTATTACATGTACATGCATGCTGTAAGTATTAGTGTGTGTAGTGGTGCTCATGGGACGTCGTTCTGGGACGCATGAGTCTGAGGCTGGGGGGGGGGATTTATATTTCCCATTTTGAGCTGAAAGCAAGGAAACAAATGTCAGTTTTCATATTTTGTTCGTGCAGTAAAACAAAATATTGATTCGTTTTTTCATTTTTGGTTTGTCAGATTAAATGGAATAAATAAATGATCAGGGACTCATATCTGTGTGCTGCCATGTCTCTCCAGGCCACCAGGTGGCAGAATCCAGGCCCACAGGTGGACATAGAGCTGGATTATTAGAACCTTGGTGTTTGCAGAGCTAAAGGGGGCCCAGCTTAAGAGGAAGGAGCCCAGGCAGCAGAGCAGGACCTCCAAAGAGTTTCTCCCACATCCAGATGGATTTCTCAGCTGCCACACAACTGTCCATCCGCTCCGTCAACGATTTACACCACGTTTTACCTTTAGTCTTCTACTGAATTGAGAGCAGAAAAAATGATGACTGAAAAACCAAACCCAGCCCAGTATCTCTGGGAATTATGTCCAAATACGTCAGCTGTTGGAGGTTAGGCTCGTCTAATGTGTGTTTGTCTTTTTTCTAACTGAAGCCACAATCTTTCCATACCGCTAACCTAGTGTTGTTTAGCTCAGTGTAACGGGTTCTCTGTGGTCTCTAATACCATATAGCATTTATAACATCTTAAATAATAAGTTAATTCAGTCAGTACAGTCTGTTGATCAAGTGTACTGGTGTCCACATTTCAGTTTACATTTGAAAGAATCCTGATTCCAGATAGTGGCACCATAATGTTCACGAGTCTTTAGAGAAAACACATCTGACACCATTCTGACTATCTAAACTTGGTTATGACTTTATTTTAAAAATACATGCAGTTGTTTCATTCAGTATTTTTCTTCATTGCCTTTTTATACTGTATTATACTTCATATACTTTATATGCAGTGTTATTAAGCTGAAATATTTTACTTTCTCTATTATTTGTTCTTTGAGTATTGAAACAATAAATGAAAGTAATTTAGTCAAATTAAATGTTTGATTTCTGTTATTAGTAGTTTGACCAGAGTTACAGCTAACTGTATTACAAAATCCTATACTATAAAATACTAGAAGTATTTGTTGTGACAGTTTGAGGCAAATGAATCAGTTTCTAATGTTTTGCTGACACTTTTGAACTTTGTTGGTTTTACTTCCCAAAAATAATTAAGATGTTTACGAGTCAGTTCAGCACAGCTCTCCTTATGAAGTTAATCTGTTAACTTAGTTTCGGGAGCGGGGCCACGCCTCAACCACACCTCCAATCACCTGTCAAGGCTACATATATCTGCTCAGCCAGCCCCGCTTGTTGGCCTCTTCCTCTCCGTCAGCGAGGTCAGGAAAACCCTTTCCTCATCAGCAGCCTTCCTCCTGTAGAAACACCGGCTACTCTACATGGCGCCCGCCTCTGCTGCACGGCCGTCTCTTCCTCCACAAACAGAGCCCGACATTAGAGACTGGACCCTCGCCCACCTCAGAGACAATTCCACAGAGGGAAAGGCATTCCCTTCAACCGCAACATAGCCTCCAGTAACACTCAGGCAACAACAAACACCAAGCCTCGTGTGCTTCCGGTTTCTCCACCAGGGTCGGGCATGGCCTGTGGCGTCACGCATGATGTCACAGGTCCTCGGTGGCCACAGCATGCATCTCCATCTCCCCCTGGTGGAGGTCAGGTTGTATTTCCCATGTGCCTGCTCCTCTGTGTCTGGAAATGTCTCTGGCAATATGACTCTTTCCAAGCAGCCAACACAGCAAATCAAGAGCCCCTGACAACAACTCAATGGTCCTCACTATGCGAGTTGGCAATACTCAGCTTTCTTCTCTATCTCCAACAGGTCTGTCCTTACCCCAACCCCCCACTCTCCATCCCTACACCTTCCCTTCCCCAACACCCAAATGTTTTTGCTCTTTGTCTAAACACCTTACTCCTTCCACAGCAGCTTCTGTGGCCACGGCAGCACCAGCCAACCAGGGTTGTATCAGTCCTTTGACCTTCACCTGTCTCTCTTGCTTTACATCTGCATATTCTCCACAAAATTCAAGCACTTCGCTCTCGAATCGGATTTTCATCCCAGGCTGATTCAGGCTGATACACCCACGCTGCGTGAAGGAGAGATTCAGAAGATCTTTTCTTCCTGCACCGTGAGACTTTATAATCAGCACTGTTAAGCAGTCAGCAGTAACCACAACTCAGAGACTGAGTGAAATCTATGCACAAAGTCACTTTGTGTTGTTAATATTGAACCTCTTTGCCTCTGGCTTTAGATTCCAGAGAGCAGGGCACTGAACACATAACCTGGAATGAGCTCCTTAAAGCTGCTTATCTGTAAATGGGGTGTGTTAATTTAGGCAGTGTGGATGTTCAAGTAAGTAAAGACTAACTTACCAGTTCAGAAGAGGGGGGAAGGAAACTAAGGTGTCCACCCACACAGACCCTGAGTTATTTTCAACAAGCCCCAAAAAGTTCACGTAGAGCTCTGATGTCATCAACTTCAATAAAGAAATAGACAGGAAGGACACCACTCTTTTCTTAACCAATCATTGGCTATCAGGACGTGATAGTTGCAACAACCCTTTGACTCAGTTCACAAACAATTTTCCAAATAAGGTAATAAACCACATCACGCAGGTCTCTATAACTCATGTTAGTCTAATCCTTTAAATGTCCATAAAACGCATCAAGGTCAAATATAATAGGCCACACTTCTCCTTTAAAAGTGTTTCCTCCTACTTGCCTGTGATGTTGCAACAGGTAGCACTTTGTTAATTCTTCTCTCCACATGGGTCTAACGTTCCCTTCTAGGGAGGTCAAAGCCGATGTTGTTCTGTCGTCTGAATGTTTCAAACTCATATAGTATTGCTGCGCAAACACTGTCCTCCTCAAGCTGCGACTGCTTTGAGCCACAGATGGTAACTAAAAGGACAAATCTGAGTTGGTGTTCTGCTGCTGGTGGATTGTGCTTGTGCCCAGTTTCAGGAAAATAAGGCCCGTTGTGAGATTACATGCTTAATGAGAGAAAGAGAAAGAAATGAGGAGAGAGATCAGCTGCTGATATTCTGCTGTACGTTGGTCCTGGAGAACTACAGGACAGGACGGATCTTCATATGTGATAAACCCGATGGGGTTTGCATTGTCACACAGTTGTACCAGAATGCCCCCAGGTATGATTTGGCACAGGTGCAGGGCTAGATGTCAAATATTAGAATTTCTGTTTGTTGTGATAATGTGTCCAGCAAACAATGTGGGCTTGGGAGATAACTGACGGACTTTCAGGTGAAGACTCTTAGTTATGCTGCTTCAGGCCCAGACTTCCAATGATCCACTTAGCTCCTCTCGCCTCCTCCTATCCATCTGTATCCATTCTTATCCCATTACTGCATTTCGCTCTCCTTTAGTTTTGTTCTTTCTTGTCCCTCTGCTCTCTCCTCCTGTAACTTTCTGCAGGTGTCTCAGACTCCAGAGCTTTGGAGTCTAGATCTGCAGTTGCAGGCTCCTGCTGCCCCCATGTTCCTGCTCAAAACCCTCTGCTACAATTATTATTATAGTCCTGTCACCAGCGTGTCGGGTATCTGCTCTATAAAATGTATAAACCTGCTGAATAATACCTTTTCTGAGCCTCGACTTCATCCAGTTTGAGTTTCTGTGCGAAACACAGCACACACAAAGCCGACCAGCTGACGCTGACAGTCTTCCTCCATGTTTGTTTCTGTCTGAAATCACCTTTGAGATTCTGTGAGAACCCGAGTCCACTCTGAAACCCTTTAGTATAAACGCAGAGTGTGTGGTCCTGCGTCTGGAATGAACCGTGTGTGCGTTCCTAAGATTAAGACATTAAACATCAGTTCATTCCTTGTTTTGTCTGGTTTTGAAATTGTTTTAAGATTTCAAAAACCCACAGTGTGCACCAGGGACTGATCAGATCATCATAGCTGGGTTTTTAATGGAAATTAAGCTGTTTATTTTTGGTATTTGTTTCATGGCGATGCACTGATGGTGAAACTGATCTTGGCTTCCAGCTATTAGTTTTTCAGGAATAGGGAGAGTAAATATCCTTCTGGACACCCTGCTCGGGTCGGTTGAAGACCAAATGTGGTTACTCTTGTGTCTTTGTGTGCCGCTGTTCCATGTTACACGGCTCTAATAAGGCTTGAGTCGCTCGTTTCCTCTTTTCTCATTTATTTAAAACAAAACGAACAAAAAACCTGTCAAACTAAACGTGAGGTCAAAGACTGTGTCCATCCTCTGTCCTTACTGTCTGCCCGTAGCTTCAGACCCAAAAGACCTCTTCAGACACACATCTTCCTCCTTCCACAGCGGCCCAAATCTAAGTTAATCTGTAAGGTTAATCAGAACAGCTAAATTAACATTTAATAAATCTAAATAACTATTCTAAAAAATAAACCATCTAAATCACAAAATAATTAAACACAAAAAATCGGCTCCAACACCTTGATTTAACCTTTCTTGGATAACTATGACCTGAATGAGAGAATCTTTTTACAGACACTCTTCACATTACAATAACTTCACATGCTGCACACATGTATGTTCCCTAGTTATTGGCAATATCCGTGTGCCTGCAAGCACGTAGTCTTTATGAGTATGTGTCTGTATTCATGTTGCTGTATGTATCTGTGTATCTGTTCTTCTATCTGTGTGTGCGTGTCCTGATGCATGTGGACGTCATAAATTCTCGGAGGCCAATATCTTAAAATCTGGCCACATAAGTTGAGTGAACTCTCTCTTTAATCTGTGGTTTATTAGTGGCTTCAGTTCTTAGAAGCTGCTCATCCTGTGGCTGATGAGGAGATAAAAGAAGAGGAAACAGAACATTTTATTAGCAGAGGAAGAAACGACGAGTCCAACAGAGCAGAAGCGACAGACGGTCTACCTGGACATGGATCACCTGCTGATGGTGTTGCTGTTGCTGTGGAGCTCAGGTAGGACTCTGCTTTAAGGATGGATGTTTGAAAGGTGCAAAACCTCTGTGTAAAAATACTGAATTAAAGCCACAGACCTTCGCTAAAAACCTTTTTTGTTGTTTCTTCTAAACTTATGACTTCAATCTTGAAAATTCAGATTTTTCTCAGAATATAGCCCAACTTACACGACTAAATAAAAAATTGTTTAACCTATACAAGGGACTAAAATGCTGTCAAGTCGTGTTCCATTTCATCACTGATTCAGTCAAAAAGCACGTTTGAAGGCACATTAGTGAGCCGAGGTTTGGATTTTATTTACTGCTTTTATGTGTCAGTCATTTGAACGGCTGTTTCTGCCCTCACATTCAAATATTACACCGCATGAAGTCACCCTCAGCTCAGAATGAAACCTCTACACTTTTTTAAATAACACTGACTCTGTCACACAACACAGCAGCCACTTTGTTTCACTGAAATGTTTAGGACACATGATGTGTAGTCTCAGTTTAAATTGTTTTAATGTGTCTGAAGCTTTGGACACGTAGGATCATCACTGATGATGTGACTGGCTGCAATGTTGGAACATAAGTCCTGTAATATTGTGTTGATGTTTCTGAGTGAGCAGGATGGCGGTGTGGCTGCAGGATGTAGTTAGAACGAGACTTTTATAAATACTGTGTTTGACCAGCAAGTCACTGGCTTTGTTTAAATGTTCTACATTTGCTGAAGTAGCTGAAATAAAGACCCTGAATGCTGTTGAGCCTAAATAATAAATAAATATCTAAAGTAAAGGCACAGCAAGTTGATTTGAAAAGCACATTTCAGCAACAAGGAAATTCAAAGTGCAAACAACATTTATTTCCTCTTACCATCGTCACCGTGAATCCTAACAAAACGTATTGAAAATCATTTTCAAGTGCAAATCACCAAACACATTATTACTGGATCAGATTGTGAACTTACAATCCTGGGTCTAAATCTGGATAGATTTTAAATCCTAACTTGCTGGCCCCTCAGTTTTGTAGCCATGATGATACATTTGAATATATATTTAAAATGTGTCGGCTGCAGCCTAAAACACACAGTCAGATTACACCTCTTTATAATCTATAAAGTAAACGTCCATCTGGTAAATGATGGATGAACGAGCAGTACGTGTTAACTGGTGACATAAAGACATTTTTCACTGCTCTGAATCAGGCTCTCCTTTTTAAAGATGAACGTGCAAACTCCACATATACATACAAGAATATGTCCACCGGATTAAAATGGAGGCTGTGTGTGGTGTAGCCTGGCCAGCGTGGGTAGGAAGGTGGTATGTAGTGTTACGTCCCAGCTCACTAGGGGAAAGGGGACGTACGCATAAACCAGATGGAGTTGGTATTGTGGAAAAGGTATTTATTGAAACAAGAGAGGATTTAAACAAACTAAGGTTGGGCAAAGTGGGTGCTGCAAAAACATAAACTCAAGATAACAAAAAGAGATCCCGTTAAAAACAGGGATTACTACTCAAAACCAAAGTTAACACAAAAACCTCTATATAGTATACCACAAAACAAAACACAGGGAGCGCAGCACCCCTAAACCTAGTGTACTAAACAAATAAAAAGTCCTACGTGTGGAGTGGACGTCAGTATTCAACTTAAAATCTAGCCCAACTCTGCAGACACACGGTTAAGACAAAATACACTCAGGTGTCCTTTAACAAAAATAACAACCAAACTAAATAGCTACCACAGTGTCTTTAGCTAAACAGCTAAACAAAAAGACAATTCCCAAACAAAACAACCCCTACTGACTCTCAGTAGCAGCAGTTACAACAAGCACAAAATGGAGGCTGCAGCAACCAATATACATACGGTTAAGCACAGAACAGTGGTCGCACAGGTACACAAACATGTAATGACAGAGAGCTCCTGTGGCAGTATGGTGGCTTTTATAGCGGCAGGCCTCAACCACAGCTCGCGAATTGGTGGACGGTTGTGGGTCTGCTCCAATCAGGATGGATCAAGGCGGGAGCAGGCAGATCCTCACTGGCACCAGCCAATCCTCAGCCGGTGATTGCACAGCCTGCTTAGCATACTGGAAAAACACTATGACAGTAACCAAAAATACACGGCTGCTACCAGCGGTGTAACAGTAGCCAGGTAGGTTTTACTTAGAGTGGTTGGCAGTACACACAGAACTGAGGCCCAAAAATAAAAGTTAAGTAAAATAACTCAAACAAACTCATAGCAACACTAATAAAATGCACGCGTTTGTAGGAGTGGTGATGGAGCAGTGGATAAGACACATGCCTTTGGTGTGAGAGACCTGGGTTTGAATCCACTGTGACCCATCCACCACTGTGTCCCTGAGCAAGACACTTAACCCCTAGTTGTCTACCTCATGTCTAGCAATTGTAAGTCGCTTTGGATAAAAGCGTCAGCGACTTACAATTGCTAGATATGTCAGAGGTCGCACGCCTCTGGAGCAACGAGGGGTTAAGTGTCTTGCTCAGGGACACAATGGTGGATGGGTCACAGTGGGAATCGAACCCAGGTCAATCTAAATGTGTGTGTATATGTGTGTGTGCATAAGCCTGTTACAGAATGTAGTTGTTAGTGAGAGTTGGACGCCACAGCGCACCGACCCCAGTGACAGGCAGGCGACAGGGGTGGAAGAAAAAAATTGACTCCCAGACACACCGTGACGCGAACGCGAAAGACCCTGACCCGACCAACGAACGCCAAAAAGTCGTCCATCCAAATGCCAATCAGCGCAATGCCAACAGAACGCAAAAGGCGGAACCCACCGAAGACCTGCAGCGAGACACACACCAGAGACCAGTGCTCCCACTGCTGCGGAACGAACAACCAAACCACCAAAACACCACGCAATCATCATCATCAATGTGCAAGTGATGACCTCAGCAATGCGACGCCCCGCAAAGGAAATGCCTCCCCCGTACTCCAGTGCACAAACTAAACGCCCAGCAGCCATCCAGAGACCCTGCACAGGAAAAAACAACACATCAAGATGCATCGACAATCCGCCAACAATCCCATCAGAGCCATCCGAACCACTACTGCATCGACCCGCCACACACCCCAGACATGAGCAAAAGTCCAAGTCCTGAGTCCCCTGACCCCCACGTCCAGAGCAGAACCCCACAATAAGGTATAACAGTGCATCATCCTAGTGTTGGTTCGATTCAAGAACCCGACCTTTAAGTGTGAACCCGCCCCAAGGATGCTGTGTTGCATTATGTCTCGAGGCAGCACGGTGGCCCAGTGGATGGCACTGAGGCCTCACAGCAGGAAGGCCCTGGGTCTGAATCCCTGTCGTCTCAGCCTTTCTGTGTGGAGTTTGCATGTTCTCCCCGTGTCTGCGGGGGTTTCCTCTGGGTGCTCTGGTTTCCCAACCATCAAAAACATAGTCGTCCTCTGCTTCCTTCAGGGATGGGTTAAAAGCAGCGGATGAATTTTTGACAAATAAAGTACCTTTAACTCTTTAAGAAGCAGTCTGTTGGTAAATGTAAAAACAAATCTACTCAAGTTTGACCAACTGTTGGTTTTAGCTTCAGCACTAATCTGGTTCCAGAGTTCATTCACTAATCTGTGTGTGTTCTCACTGAGATGAGCTCTGAGCTGCTCAAAGCCTGACAGTGTTCAGTCCACAGCTCAGCTCCAATCAGCATGCTGCTTTATACTGATGTTTGCTTTCTGACTTTCTCCTCAGGACTCCAGGCTGAAGGAAATCACACCTCAACAGGTAAACAGAGAACGTAAAGATAAATGAAGTGGATGGATGGTCAACAAAGGCTCTGACTCTGAGTTCACATCCTGTTTCCTGCTGAAAGTCACTGTTGGTTTATTTTGTAACAGACCTTAGTAAGGATTCTGGAGGACCCTGATTACAAAGAGCATCAGATCAGAACACTCTGATGTGGGCAGTTTTTTAAGCGACGTGTTTTATTGTTTGGGCTTGTTGTAAAAGAAAAGTAGGAATAATAAAAAACAGCAGAAAGAATTTTGAACTGACTATATATATATAAGAGATTTAAAAAAATTAAAGTAAAGTAATAATATATCCTGAATAACACTGTAATTTATTACTGGACATTACATTACATACATATAGCTGACGCTTTTATCCAAAGCAACTTATGATTGTTATATCTGTCAGAGGTCGCATGCCTCTGGAGCAACGAGGGGTTAAGTGTCTTGCTCAGGGACACAATGGTGGATGACACAGTGGGGAATTGAACCTGTAACAATACAAAGGCATGTGTCTTATCCACTGTTAAATCGCTGTAGGTGAGGTAGAATAAATTAAACTTTGTAGGTCCAAGTAAGTTTAAAAATAAATGTTTTATTTCACAGTCAACAGTCTAAACTAAGAAGGTGAACCCTGTAAACGTTATACCTGCTAATCATCAGCATTATGATCATGTTAGCATGCTGATTTAGCTCAGAGCACCACTGAGCCTAAAATCAGCCTCAGCGTGGCTGTTAGTCTTACTTCTGTGTTTGATCTTTTACACATTGTATCCCACAATCCTTTGTTTTCCTCCAGGTGCTTGGTGTGACGCCAAGGCTGACATTGTGATCTTGGTGGACGACTCCGGGAGCATCAGCCACCAGGATTTTAAAAAATTCCTGTCTGTTGTCTCTAGCATAGTGAGCGCTTTCCACATCGGCCCAGACAGAGTCCAGATTGGTAATATTTGGATTCATACACACACACCTACACACCCGACATATAGACATACGTCAATGTAGACTGGACAACATCAACTGTCCAATCACAGCTTCGGATCGGGGTCGTGGGCGGGGCTCATCTTTCCTGTACTGAGTGAACCAATGCAGCTGTGAACGTAAGAGACCAAGACCATTGATGCATACGTGAAAATGAACGAATCAGCTCAGAGAGGCTGCTCGTCACTCCCAAGTCATGTAGAAGATTAGTTGAATATGAACAAAACAACACTACTGATGACAAGAAAAGAAAAATTTTAAGAAATTTTTTATTTTATTTTAAGAAGAACGTTGTTGCATATTTGCATTACTGACATTTTTATCACAGAGAACCTGCAGTGCACATCTTCACTCAGTTACTTATTATTACTTATTATTATTGGATCAGCATGTTCTTGATGTTTGACACGTTGCTGTGTTTTTTCTGCAGGTCTGGTTACGTTCAGTGATGTCCCACGGACCGAGTGGCACCTGAACGCCTACCAGACCAAACATTCTCTGCTGCAGGCCATAAACAGCCTGCCACATAAAGGAGGAGGCACCAATACAGGTGACTGAACATCATGCTGTCGAGTCCAAACCAGGTTCACACCGAGGGACTGTGGGGCCACAGCCTATAATACTATTTATAGACTGTATATTATATAGGTAGCATGTGTGAAGGGTCCAAAACATTTTTGTTAATACTCTTATAATTCATTTGTGGTGATTTTAATTTTCACGTTGATGAGTCTTCAAATCTCCCGGCTCTTGATTTTTTCATTCATTCTTTAAATTTTACTCAACATGTGTCAGGCCAAACTCATCACTATGGCCACACTTTAGACCTGGTCCTTAGCTTGGGTCTGAAGATATCCGCAGTAGATATTAAGGACATTTTTATATCTGACCATCAGGTTATTCATTTCCATTGTGAATTACAGGCTGTTAATGTCGCCCAGTCTTTCCCAAAACAAAGTGCCTCTGAATTTGGTGCCCTTTTCAGTGCATTTAGCAATGTGCCCTCCGATATCTCCTCCACTAATGATATTGTCAACATATTTAATTCACTCTGTTCCTTAACACTTGATCTTATAGCACCTTTGAAAAACAAACAATACTCAAAATCTGCAAAGCAACCCTGGTTAAATGCAGATATCAGAAGCTGCAAACGGGAGCACAGGAAAACAGAACGTAGATGGAAAAAATCAGGTCTCCAGGTCCATTTTACGGCCATGAAAGAGTTACTATCTTCATACAATAGTATGGTAAAAGATGCAAGAGCTCACCACTTCTCAAATCTTATTGCCATCCACCAGCACAATCCTAGTTTTCTTTTTCAGACTCTCGATCTGAACCCTGCCTCTCCCTGTGCCTCTGCTGACTGTGATGCAGATTGAGAGTTATTTTTAATGCACTTTGTCAGTAAAGTGGAAGTTTTAAGAGCCAGCATTAGCTCTAACCCTGCCTTTTTAGATGTTGTTCACCCTAACCAGGATCCTTGGAGTTCCTTTACTCTTATTACCATGCCAGACCTTATGGAAACTATGTTGAAGATGAAGCCTTCCTCTTGCCCTCTTGATTTGATTCCTGCAAAGTTTTTAATGGAAGTTTTGGAGTATATTAGCCCACATCTGCTTTTAATTTTTAACAGCTCATTATCTACTGGGTGCGTCCCGGTCTACTTCAAGATGGCATGTTACAACCTGTCCTAAAGAAACCTAGCCCTGACCTTAACATCCTTGATAACTACCACCAAACTGCCTTTTCTCTCAAAAACCCTTGAAAAGCAGCTTCTTGCTGCAATGGAAATCAATTGTATCTTTGAAAAGTTTCAGTCTGGTTTCCGTAAGCATCACAGTACTGAGACAGCACTCTTGAAAGTTACAAATGACCTCCTAATGAACGCTGATGCGGGCAAATGTTCAATACTGGTTTTGTTGGATTTAAGTGCTGCCTTTGACACTATTGATCATGGCATCCTGTTAAACAGATTGAGACACTGGGTGGGGGTATCTGGTACTGCACTAAACTGGTTTGCCCAATACTTAGCTAATAGGAAGTTCTATGTCTCTATAAATAATTTTAAGTCTTCTATCGCTACCATCAACTACGGTGTGCCTCAGGGGTCAATCCTTGGACCTATTTTGTTTTCTATATATATGCTCCCTCTGGGTGATGTCATATGTAGGCATGATATCTCCTTCCATTTTTATGCAGATGATACACAGTTATACTTACCTGTACAGCCCACTGATCTTAGCACACTGTGCTCATTACAGGACTGCCTCACTGACATAAAACATTGGATGTTAAATAACTTCCTACAACTAAACTCCAGTAAAACAGAAATCCTGGTTATTGGTCCCCAACATCTCTGCAATCAGATTCTGCTCTCTTCTGACTACCTGCTACAACATGTGAAGCCTGTTCAAGAGCAAGAAATCTTGGCGTGTTATTTGATAAAGTTATGCTTTGAGCATCACATTTCTAAACCTTAGAAATATTGCAAAAATAAGGCCTATTTTAAGTGTTACAGATGCAGAAACTGTTATACATGCTTTTATCTCTTCACGCATTGATTATTGTAACAGCCTCTTCACTTGCGTTAATCAAAAAAACCCTGAATAGACTGCAGACCGTACAGAACTCAGCTGCTCGGCTCCTAACTAGGACAAGAAAATATGATCATATCACCCCTATTTTAGCATCATTGCACTGGCTCCCTGTTTGTTTTAGGATTGATTTTAAGATTTTACTCATTACTTTTAAGGCTATTCGTGGCATGGCTCCTGAGTATATTTTAGATATTTTAACTCCTTATAAGCCTTCCCCGTGGTCTAAGATCTTTCAGCAAGGGCCTCTTGTCTGTCCCTGGAGCCAGACTAAGAACAAAAGGTGATGGAGCTTTAGCTGTCAGGGCCCCGAGGCTCTGGAATGGCTTGCCTGAGGAAATTCGTCTGGCTAGGTCGGCTTCTTCTTTTAAATCTCTTTTAAAAAAGTACTTTTATCGGAAAGCATATCCAGATTTCATATGAGCTGCCATTTGCTTTATTATTCTTGCCTCACCGTTCTTATCACTTTGTTTCAATGTCTTACTTCCTTACTTCTTTATCTCCTACTACACATATTCGTTATTTCTCTATTGTGATCCTTGTTGTTTGATAAGTGCTATATGAATTAAGATTATTATTGATATTATTATTATTATTATTATATTGATTTAATGAATAATGTGATTGTTACTTTAGTATTGACAAAGTTATTGTAATAGTGCTGTGATAACATTTTGTGAAGTAACATTATAGTTCAGGATCATGGTGCAATATCATGAATGAAATTCTGCTAATATTGTTTGACTGATAGCGATTGCAATAATTAGAATAATATAATAATGTTAATAATGATAATAGTTCAAGTGACTTGAATTTAAAGCTCAGTGATTGGTTGTTGCTGAAATGCCCCTTGGGAGGGGTCACTGACTCCTCTCATTCAGTTTGTTTATGCTTTTGAACCAGATCTCTTCTAACAGCTGTTAAACTGTCAGTCACCCTGCAGTCTAAGAGAAGATGACTCCTGGAACGAGGCACGACTGAAATAACCCCCAGCTTTGTACCTCTTTGCCTTTCGTTTCCTCCATATTACTGTCACACAGGAAAGGCTCTTAACTACACCCTGCAGTACGGCTTTAGGCCCGATGTGGGAATGCGTGCAGACTCCCAAAAAATTGTTGTGTTGATGACTGACGGACAGTCCCAGGACGACACACTGCTCCCCTCACAGGACCTGAAGGACGCCGGCATAGAGGTCTACACTATTGGTGACTGACTTTCAGTTTGAATAGTGAGAGCTGGGAAACCACCATACTTCACCACAACAGACATAACACAAATTGAACCTGTTATTTCATGCTTGTTACAATAAACATGTTAACTAGCAAGCCCCTTAAACATTATTATTTTTATCATTATTATTATAAGATGTACAAATTACCACGTTTGTTGTTTATATCAGTTAATGTCTTTATGGTATGAAAATCATGTCAAACATGTTTCAAGTCTTTGCAAGTTGAGTTTTAACAATTTGAAACAAAACAAATTTAATGGCTATCTAGAAGGAAGAAAGTCCTGCTAAAAACATGGGGTTTGTTTGAGCAGACAGTCAGCAGCATGGTCATATGATTTCTAGGTAACAGGATTAAAAACTCAAGCATTAGTTTTCTCTGCCAAAGTTTAGTTTGGGCAAACCACAATTTATTACTTTGCAATCAGATAGTTTTCTTTGTTTCCAGTCTCATTTTTTCTGCTTTGTATTAAAACCACAATTTTCTCTCAGGGGTGGGGGATGCAGATGAGCGTGAGCTGAAATCCATCGCCTCTGAGCCCAGTGACATTCACATGTACAGTGTCCCAGACTTCTCGTATCTCCAAGACATCGTTGACAACCTCACCATCAACCTCTGTAACAGCGCTAATGGCTTAGGTAGGCAAAGAGTCCATCACTATGACCCCCCCCTGGTATTGGAGTTCACACCAGCCTTGTTTAGTCTGGCTGAATCGAACCCTGGAGCGTTTACCCCCCTCGGTGCAGTTTGTTTGGGTTGGTGTGAATACTGGAACTCTGCTGCAGACCAAACAACGGCTCTCTGGTCTGCCTCGAAGACGTGGTCTTGGACTGCTGTTTAGTGAACTCCGGTGTTGTTTATTTCTGGTGTGAACACCATGTGAACCATTAACAGGAAGTGTATCAATGTATGTGTTATTTCATTGATTAAACACGTTTGCTCTTCCTGTTTTGGAGACTGGTCAACTAGTAGTGTACTTGCTACCAAAACGTCAACTAGACTAGACTCACGATGACGTGAGCTGCCTCCTGACGACTAACGTCAGTTATTGGAGAAGCTGCAGAAGAATTCTGAGGTGTTTATAAAGATTCAGTCAGGAGATGAACGATGAACAACTGTTGGAATCATCATATATATATATTTCCACCACATTGCTTTGTTTACAACTTTAGGACTGAAACAGTGAATCATCCTAGCCTGTTGAAAACAGGTTCCCCCCGGTACCGGGGGCTACAGTGCTCAGGACGATACTACTGATTAAAAAATTATTTTCCCCGCCATTTTAACTCCGAAATGCGCCGAAGTTGTTGCTTCGGGTCTAGTCGGGCGCCATCTTGATTATTGCGCAATACCTGCAAGCTGCCGGTGCTGAGAGGAAACATATCGCTTGAGAACATACTGTGTTTTTTGGCATTTTGTGGCCGATCCGTTGGAGATATATAGCCATGCTGGATATCAAATGAAAGGTCTGCTCAATTGATACCACCCCCCATCACTGTGTTCTCAATCTACAGGCCTGTAAGGCCTGGGTTTGCTTTTAGTGACAGGAATGTTGATGAATACTCCTGTTTTTATCAATAATTCAATGTTTTTTCATTTGGATCTTGGTTGTATGGACAGCAAAAGTGTTTTAAAGATATCTATCAATAAAAGTCAACATTTTAACAATAAATATTGCCAAAATATGGAAATTCGCCTGGCATATTTGATAATGTTGTATGATAACTGTTGTATTTTAGTTTATTTTCATCTGATTTGCAGTTACAGTTGCATTCTATGTGTATTAGAAGATATTCAGTTGCATTAAAAGCTTCCCCAGGATGATTTTGATGGTTTATTGCATTAAAATATAGCTTATTTTCCCAGGCGAAGATAAAAATATCAGATTTTTTCTTTATTGCATGTCCATGTAGTCAGTAAAAGTAAAATAAATATATTAATACACAATGGATTTATATTCCTTAGCTTCTGACTTTTCAAAGGAGACCAGAATTATGCATGTAGGCCAAGTGGTTGAGGCGTGATTCCTGATTCATCGTGGGTATGTAATTTTAGGCGTTTTTTTATGGAAAAAGGTGCCTGTTTTCAACAGGCTAGTGTTGGTTTGCTTCAGGAAACGGACCTTTAGGTGGGAACCCGCCCCAAGTATGCTGTATCGCATTACCTCTTTAAGAAGCAGCCTGTTGGTAACTGTGAAAACAAATCTACTCAAGTTTGACCAACTGTTGATTTCAGCTTCAGCAGTGATCTGGTTCCAGAGTTCATTCACTAATCTGTGTGTGTTCTCACTGAGATGAGCTCTGAGCTGCTCAAAGCCTGACAGTGTTCAGTCCACAGCTCAGCTCCAATCAGCATGCTGCTTTATACTGATGTTTGTTTTCTGACTTTCTCCTCAGGACTCCAGGCTGAAGGAAATCACATCTCAACAGGTAAACAGAGAACGTAGAGATAAATGAAGTGGATGGATGGTCAACAAAGGCTCTGACTCTGAGTTCACATCCTGTGAACTGTTGGATTATTTTGATCAAAGCTGAGTAAAAAAACCAATTTTCCCTTAACCAAGCTAGTTTTTGTGCCTGAATACAACCAAACATTTAAAGGAGGCTGAACAGACCATGGTAACAGTTTCAGAGGACCCTGACGATAACGAGCATCAGATCAGAACACACCGCTGTGGGCTGTTTTTAGGCAACGTGTTTTATTGGCTTGTTGTAAAAGAAAAGTAGGAGCATCGAAAATACAGCAGAAAGGATTTTGAAGAGACAATAAATATAAGAGATTAAAAAAATTGGAATAAGTAATATTATAATACATCCTGAATAACACAGTAATGTATTACTGTAGGTCAGGTAGAATTAATTAAAAGTAGTTTAAAAATAAATGTTTTATTTCACAGTCAACAGTCTAAACTAAGAAGGTGAACCCTGTAAACGTTATACCTGCTAATCATCAGCATTATGATCATGTTAGCATGCTGATTTAGCTCAGAGCACCACTGAGCCTAAAATCAGCCTCAGCGTGGCTGTTAGTCTTACTTCTGTGTTTGATCTTTTACATATTGTATCCCACAATCCTCTGGTTTCCTCCAGGTGCTCAGTGTGACACCACGGCCAAGGCTGACATTGTGATCTTGGTGGACGACTCCGGGAGCATCAGCCACCAGGATTTTAAAAAATTCCTGTCTGTTGTCTCTAGCATAGTGAGCGCTTTCCACATCGGCCCAGACAGAGTCCAGATTGGTAATATTTGGATTCATACACACACACCTACACACCCGACATATAGACATACGTCAATGTAGACTGGACAACATCAACTGTCCAATCACAGCTTCGGATCAGGGTCTTGGTCGGGGCTCATCTTTCCTGTACTGAGTGAACCAATGCAGCTGTGAACGTAAGAGACCAAGACCATTGATGCATACGTGAAAATGAACGAATCAGCTCAGAGAGGCTGCTCGTCTCTCCCAAGTCATGTAGAAGATTAGTTGAATATGAACAAAACAACACTACTGATGACAAGAAAAGAAAAATTTTAAGAAATTTTTTATTTTATTTTAAGAAAAACGTTGTTGCATATTTGCATTACTGACATTTTTATCACAGAGAACCTGCAGTGCACATCTTCACTCAGTTACTACAGATCCCCCTAATTTGTTTTACTCACATCACTTTTTTGTAAAGAATACTCTTTGTTATTATTATGATTTTAAAGTAAGGACTGGATCAGCATGTTCTTGATGTTTTACATGCTGTATTTTTTCTGCAGGTCTGGTTCAGTTCAGTAATGTCCCACGGACCGAGTGGCACCTGAACACCTACCAGACCAAACATTCTCTGCTGCAGGCCATAAACAGGCTGCCACATAAAGGAGGAGGCACCAAAACAGGTGACTGGACATCATGCTGTCGAGTCCAAACCAGGTTCACACCGAGGGACTGTGGGGCCACAGCCTACAATAGTATTTATAGACTAGTGTATATTATATAGGTAGCAATGTGTGAAGGGTCCAAAACATTTTTGTTTATACACTTATAATATTCATTTAATGAATAATGTGATTGTTACTTTAGTATTGACAAAGTTATTGTAATAGTGCTGTGATAACATTTTGTGATGTAATATTATAGTTCAGGATCAAGGTTCAATATCATGAATGAAGTACTGTTAATATTGTTTGACTGATAGCGATTGCAATTATTAGAATAATATAATAATGTTAATAATGATAATAGTTCAGGTGATTTGAAGCTCAGTGATTGGTTGTTGCTGAAATGCCCCTTGGGAGGGGTCACTGACTCCTCTCATTCAGTTTGCTTATGCCCAGAAGCTTTTTCTGCTTTTGAACCAGATCTCTTCTAACAGCTGTTAAACTGTCAGTCACCCTGCAGTCTAAGAGAAGATGACTTCTGGAACGAGGCACGACTGAAATAACCCCCAGCTTTGTACCTCTTTGCCTTTCGTTTCCTCCATATTACTGTCACACAGGAAAGGCTCTTAACTACACCCTGCAGAACAGCTTTAGGTCCAAGGTGGGAATGCGTGCAGACTCCCAAAAAATTGTTGTGTTGATGACTGACGGAGAGTCCGTTGATGACACACTGCTCCCCTCACAGGACCTGAAGGACGCCGGCATAGAGGTCTACACTATTGGTGACTGACTTTGAGTTTGAATAGTGAGAGCTGGGAAACCACCATACTTCACCACAACAGACATAACACAAATTGAACCTGTGTTGATGGTTGAAAATATTAGCTAGCTACCCCCTTATTAGGGGTCCAAGCCCGAGTGAACCAGGAACCTGCGAATGCAAGGCATCGCTGTTTACCAGCATAGCTGGGAACACTATTGGAGTCGTTAGGGTTATTATTCTGCTCATACTGCAGTACTACAGACACGAAACTCGTAGGGTAGGTCCACACCACTGCAAGTATCTCAGGCTCAAAAATCCGCACACTTCTGCCAAATGGGGGGGCACTATATATGCATTTGTCCTTGGAACTCCCCCATACAAGGGCGCATATGTAAAACCTTATAACCACGCGTTCGGGTGATCTACCTGAATCTCCTGGTATAGGCCACGCCCATTTCCATGTAGACTTTTTTCGCTACATCGCGAAAACTTAACAACAATGGCACTTTTTGCCTCATAACTACGCGCTACTATATCTCACAATCATAAACCTTATGTCTACGTGTTTGGTTGATACTGCCAATTCCTATGGTATAGGACATGCATTTGTGCAATGATGTTTTCATTTTGATAAATCATGATAACTGAAAAAACTATTTTAATTAACTCCTCCGAAGTGGCAACTCTGATCAGTGCCAAACTTGGCACAGACGATCTCTGGACCAAAATGAAAAAAATTTGTATCCTTTTTGATCCGACCAACAATGTCCCAATTAAAGGCTAACAAATATGTGCAAAAACGCTGAAACTGTTAGGCTGAGGCTAGGAATCTTTTGGACTCGAGTGCAGTATCAAACTCAGAGACACAGAATAGAGGTATGAGACAGCATTTATTGGAGTAGGCTGGGAGTCAGGAGCTGAATGGAGAGTGGGGGATCCAGGAAGGGAATCCAGGAGTGGGGGAGTCCGTGGGAGTTGGTCCACACTCTCGGGCGCACGCGAGCAGGAGGGGAATAGTCTCAGGAGACGGGCCAGATGGAAAAGTCTGCGGCAGAGAGGAACAATGTTAGTGGGAAAACAAGTACAGAAACTAGGCTTAAATAGTGGCTTGAGCGAGACTGACTAGGGACGCAAGTCTACGATCTGGCGCTGAGTGGAGGCGAGGACCAGGTATAAGAAGGCAGGGCATAATGAGGCTGACAGCTGGCAGCTGGTGACAGGCTCCTGCACACCTGACTCCACTCCTGCAAAAGACACACACACACACACACACACACACACACACACACACTAGCCAGGAACAGGGGACCTAACAGAAAAAGGAAGTAATGTCATATCTTACATTTGCAATGGCTGATCTAAACCAAAATTAGATGATGTTATCTGGCACGCCCTCCCGATGGGCTGTGTGAAATTTGGTGTCAATCGGCCTCTAGATGGCACTATTAAGCGTATATCATATACCACTCCCTTAGACATACATTCATTTTACATCTCCGTAACCACAGCTCCCTTTAATTTCAAAATTTGGTCATTTATTCGCCATGGGCCCAAAGAGCCGAAGCTCAGTTGAATATAATCAAATAATAATCGAAGCTCAAATACCCCATTTATTTCAATGGGATTGTCAACCAAAGGACATTTTGCCTTATAACTATGGCCCACTACATCACACATTCATAAACCTTATGTCTCTGTATTTGGGGGATGCTGCTAATTACGATGGTATAGGCCACACCCACTTCCGACTACTTTTTCCCCCGCTACATTGCGAAAAACTGAAAAACCTATTTTAATTAACTCCTCTGAAGCCGCAAGTCCGATCGCCACGAAACTTGGCACAGATAATCTCTGGACCGAGCTGATGAAAGTTGGTAGAGGAAATTTTGATACGACAAAAGTGTCGCAAGTATACGCTAACAAATGCTGCGAAAAACGGTAAAAACAAATAATGATGTCATATCTTTGCTTTGCAATGGCTGATCAACACCAAATTTGGAATATATATGTGTGACGCCCCCCCTGAGGGCCTGTGCAAAATTTGGTCCAAATAGCCGCTAGGTGGCGCTGTTTAGCCCGAGAAATTAGTTCCTCTATAACCACAAGTCACATTGATGTGAAAGTCATGCCAAATTGTTCAGCATGGTCTCCTGACTCCAGGCACCAAAGTGGACCCTAATGTGCCCATAGGTGGCGCTGTTATTGCAAATTAAATCCATTGACTTACATGCATTTTATATCTTCATAACCACAAGTCCGATTCATACCAAATTTAGGCAGATTGTTCCTCATGGGGCACTGATGACACCTGAAAAAAATTGTGCAATCCGTCCTAAAGGTGGCGCTATGATCGAAGCTCAAATACCCCATTCATTTCAATGGGATTGTCAACCAAAGGACATTTTGCCTCATGACTACAGCCCACTACATCGCACATTCATAAAGCTTATGTCTCCGTGTTTGGGGAACAACCTATTTTAATTAACTCCTCTGAAGCCGAAAGTCCGATCGGCACGAAAATTGGCACAGACCATCTGAGCCAAGCCGAAGAAAGTTTGTAGAGGGAATTTTTATCTGACAAAAAATGTCCCAATTACAAGCTAACAAATATTTCCGAAAACGCTAAAAACATGAAGAATAACATATAAGGCTGTGGAAAATCTCATTGAAATGAAAAGAATGTCCAACCATGCCACATTTTACCTAGGTTTGGAATGGCAGATCAATACCAAACTTGGGGTCCTTATGCGACACGTCGGCGGGGCGCCCAGGTCGACTCGCGCGCCCTCTGCGGGGGGCGGCTTGTGCCGGGAGGCTTGGACCCCGCTTAGAACTGTTATTATTATTATTATTATTATTATTATTATTATTATTATTATTATTATTATTATATGATGTACAAATTACCAGTTTTTGTTTATATCAGTTAATGTCTTTATGTATGAAAATCATGTCAAGCATGTTTCAAGTCTTTGCAAGTTGTTTGAACAGTTTGAAATTTTTAAAAAAGTTTTTTTCTGTCAAAGGTTTAGGTTTTTTTTGCTCTGTATTAACACCACATTTTTCTGACAGGGGTGAGGGATGCCAGAGAGAGTGAGCTGAAATCCATCGCCTCCAAGCCCATTGAAATTCACATGTACAATGTCGCAGACTTCTTGTATCTCTCAGACGTCGCTGCCATCCTCACCATCAACCTCTGCGACAGCGCTAAGTGCTTAGGTAGGCAAAGAGTCCATCATCATTAAACCATGATACACATTAGCACCACACTGATCCACTGATATTAGACTCAGTCAGAAGCGTTAGCCAGAATGACTTTCCCAATTAAAATCACGGTTAATGTGAATTACGGCTGCACTGTGCTAATGAAGATGGATAGCTCCACCCTCGCCTCCTGAAGTTGGTCAATTCGGTTTAAAAAAACAGATGGCAACAGACAAAATGCAAGACTGTATATCGAGGAAACTAAACAACCACTACACAAACACATGGCCCAACACAGACGGGCTAACTCCTCAGGTCAAGACTCTGCAGTTTACTTACATCTGAAGGATAAAGGACTCTGGTTTGAGGAACCAGATGGTGACGCCACAGTGGCTACATCCACTTCTTTTATACAGTCTATAGCTGTCTTTCTCTTGAAGTCATCTGGTGAATCCAGAAGACAGTTTATTCCAGCAGGAACACTTGTGTTGCTGATTTGAACATTAACAATTAGTCTTTGGTCTGAATGTGGTCTCTGCCATGATGTATGGTAGCCAGCTTCCTTTAAACTGTAGGGCATGTTAGTGTTTATACCCACCCATCCAAGGTCGAAGAGGAGAGGATTTTTTAAACTGACTACATCAGGAACAAACTATTTAGTACCAAGTAGTCTTGCAGTCAATTCCTTGCTCCCAACAGGTCCATGTTTCTTCTACCACTTTCCTATGATCCTCCCAACCCATACTTCCTCCACCTCTGCTTGTACCTTTTCATGGACCTTCCCTTGGGCTCTCTGAAAGCAAGGTCTTGGAACGGGATCAGAAAGACTTCAGGGAACCTTCTCCCTCCAAGACTATGTCTCTGGACTTTGTACAATAAAAATTCAGCTAGGCTCTGATGAGGGGTGCCAAATACCAGACTTTGTCAGATGCAGCCTCTGCTGACATGAGAACCATGTTCATAGCCAAGGCAAACAGAAGCTGTGAAGAAGGTAGTAGAAGGACAAAAAGGACAAATTAACAAAAAGTCACTAACATGGGTCAGGCAAAACGCTCCGCTGCTGAAAAGCTTTGAGTCGCTTCTAAGACTCTTCCAGTGGAAGTTGACGACAGACAGAGGAGGGAACAAAACTGTGGTGCAGCTGGACAGCGGCGGAGTTCTTCTTCTTCTATTCTACTGTGATCATTAGTATGATGCATGCAGTGTTGGGGTAGCTTCTTAAAAAAGGTAAGGAATTACACATTACACAAGTAATGCTTTACTTTACTAGATTACTACACTACTAATTACTAGTTAGTTGGATTAATGCGTATTATCACCTGTGACAATAATAATATAAACTTACAAATCATATCTGCTCATATCAACACAAATCCTTATTATAATGAGAACATACACAGGCTCTCTCTTTTATGCTCTTTAATATTACAAAGCTGACAACAAAGTTGTGAACATAAGCCAAAAGAAGAAGAGAAGAACAAGGCTACAGTACTATAATGCTTAAAACTTTATTTGAACATTTCATTAGAAACATTTATTTTTTTAAATAATGAAGATTGTGATTCTTTCTGCTGAATCATTGCAAGCATGTGGGTCTGGGGCTGAATGTGAAAGACTCATGCATGTTTGTCTTATAATAATAAAAGCGGGGTCCAAGCCTCCCAGCTTGTAATTCGGCCATTTTTTTTTGTCAAATTTAAATTAAATTTAAATTCCCTCTATAAAATTTCTTCGGCTCGGTCCAGACATGGTGGGTGCCAAGTTTCGTGGCAATCGGACTTGCGGCTTCGGAGGAGTTAATTAAAATAGGTTTTGTAGTTTTCACGATTTGGCAAAATAAAAACGTCATCGCACAGAGACGTGTCCTACATCATAAGAATGGGCAGCATCCCCCAAACACGTAGACATAAGTTTTATGAATGTGCGATGTAGTGGTGCGTAGTTATGAGGCAAAATATCATTTAGTTAAAAATCCCATTGAAATGAATGGGATTGTCCGTACACATTTGAGCTTCGATTATAGCGCCACCTTTTGTCTGAACTGCACCAAATTTTTCAGGTCTCCTCAGGACCCCATGGGGAACAAATGACCCAAATTTGGTATGAATCGGACTCGTGGTTATGGAGATATAAATTGCATGTAAGTCAATGGGATTTTTTTGCTGTATTTAATCTGCAATAACAGCGCCACCTATGGGCATATTTGGGTCAGTTTTGGTGCCTGGAGTAAGGGGACCATGCTGAACACTGGTTTCATTTCAATGTGACTTGTGGTTATAGAGGAACAATTTAATGGTATTAAATAGCGCCACCTAGGGGCTATTTGGTCCAAATTTGGCACAGGCCCTAAAGGTGGGGTCCAACATGAATCCTCCAAATTTGTTGTCAATCAGCCATTCCAAAGTGAAGATATGATATCATTATCTGTTCATAGCATTTTTCACAAAAGTTGCTAGCATATAATTGTAAAATTTTTAGTCAGATTACAATTTCCTCTTCGAACTTTCATCAGCTTGGTCTAGAGATTATCCATGCCAAGTTTGGTGTTGATCGTACTTGCGGCTTTGGAGGAGTTAATTAAAATAGGTTTTTAATTTTTTGCGATGTAGCAAAAAATTGTCTTGGCGGAAATGGGTGTGGCCTATACCACGAGATTCAGCTCGATCCCCCGAACGGGTGGATGTAAGTTTTTTGACATTTGCCACTGTATGTGGGAGTTACTGCGATTTGAATGTGCCAAAATTTGAACCTTGCTTGTAGCGCCCCCTAGTAGTCGAAGTGAGCAGATTTTTTCGCATGGCGTCGTCTCCTGGGCCTGAACCTATCCTGCGAGTGTTGCATCCCTAGCACTTACCTTCTGCCTTCTTAGTCTAGGCTGCAGTATTGGAATTAGGCGAAAACATACGGAAAAAAATAATAAAAACCAGAACGATTACAATAGGGTTCCCAGCTCCGCTAGTACTGGGAACTGCGATGCCTCGCATTCGAGGGTTCCCAGCCCACTCGGGCTTGGACTTCTAATTTGGCTAAAATTATTATTATATGCAGCCATTTTGCTACCATTACGCTTGACACAACAGCTGCGGCTGTGTTTGCTTCCTGACCTTTCTTTTTTCTGTGAGAGGGAAGAATTTAGAAAGTTGCCTGGCCCTGTGGAGAGCCCCCAGCTGCATTACTGCATGGACCATGCCTAATATTTATCCAACCAGAGGGAAGGCTCACGAACCGTTCACAGCGTGGCGGCTGTACTAGCGAGACAACCCGTAACGGACAGGGAGTAGGTCAACGGAGCGTACAGGGCCAGGGAAAGGAGATTGCATGCAGTATTGGGGTAGCTTCTGTCGGGCCTGAAATAAGGCCAGGCTGGGCCAGTAAAGGCCTGGACCTCACTCTTCCCAACGTAATAAACTCAACAAATAATACTCTATTAGTTTTCTTCTTTCACTGATTCTTTGTAGTCAAAAAAACTTCACTGGAGACGATCAAGAGTCGGTGCAAAAGAGTTTATTGTACAAAAAAGACAAATAAACCCGAGTGATTTCCAAGCAGGTCAGGAAAAAACACCGAGGGGTGGTCAGCGTGCATCGCCTTATATTTACCCTTTGCTCCACCCATAAAGTGGGTGTTACACCTTAGCTCCTCCTGTAGGTGTTGCTGACCACTCCTCTAACAATGGTAAATTTCTTATCCTATGGTGCCATCTGGTGGCCTCTTGTGTGTATTATTTATCCAAACATATTCAAGTTTAAACCTTTTTAGATGCTTTACTTTAATAGTAATACTAATGTTTGTTATCATATTTATCCCTTTATATATTTTTATATCTCTCAGGATCAGAAATTTACCATTAGGTTTCAACTTTACTCTCACCGTATTTTTCAAAAGTCTTAAGGCATGTTGTTTATACCATTAAAACTTAAACTTTTTGTCAGTGCATTTTTTTTAAAAACAATCATATAACCAATATACTCAGTGAGTGTGTTTACGTGTTTTTTTCACACATTAAAACCGTATCGGACCATCCATGGAGTGCATTCTATTGTCCCACACTGTCGTGCTCTTCCAAGTATCAAGCAATCCCTGCTGCAAGCCTCTCTTGGAGAGTGTTCAACAGCCTTCCCTCCCCACTTTTGGCAGCAGGCCTGTGTTGCCGTGCCGTCATCCCAATCGATCACACGGTGCTTGGCAGTTCTGTAATTGAGTTTCCATGGTCTGTTCGCCTAGTCGTATAATATATGAGTCCACGGTCAGGAGGTCTGAATTAATGAGCCTACAGCGAGCGCACTGGCTCGGAGCCCGACCGCATGGCTCGAAGCCGGGCTGTAAATCTGAAAGAGTAGAGCCCATGGTGGTTACATTACGCTGCGCCCGCCGTAAGCCTCAGAGCCAGATCAGAATCCGGCTCTACTGAGCACATGTGGTTGCATTAGCGTATGCATAGCACGTTCATGGCGCCATGCCTGGTCGTAAATCTGAGATAATGAATTCAGGGAGTGTATGAGCTACACTCAAGATGGAGGCTGAGCACACGGCAATGCATGATCACAAAACACAGGATGGATTAGAATGGATTAAAATAACATTTCACCACTTACGGTAGGTTTAAACACTTATTAAACACTTATGATATGATAGGTTAAGCACTTATGGTTATAGTTTATGTGATTATAGTTTAAAATAACATAATATGAGTACATGAGTGTGCATCATTACAGTTTAAAATAACATAATATGAGTACATGAGTGTGCATCAAGAATGAGATGGACTATATAGATGCATGTTCCGCAACACAACCCTCAAACTCCCTTTTAGGTGTTTTGATACTGTTTTTGCTATCTTATGCTGCTTTCTGTCATCTTATGCTGCTCTCTCCCTTTGTTCCCTACACACACGAACTTGCTCAAAACTGCTGAGCAGGCAGTGGGTTCGCGGGGAGTGCATATCGTAAATCCTGCCCAGCACACGAACCTGCTCAAAACCGCTGAGTAGGCAGTGGGTTCGTGGGGAGTGCAGTGTCGTAAATCTTGCCTTTGTTCTAGGAGCACACGAACTTGCTCACTCATACACACGTGCAACTTGTTGAGCCTGGGCAGCTAGATTACAGAAAGGAGCACACACACCCAAAACTATAGGGGTTTAAGACTGTGATCCTAACTTTACACTATAAAATAACACTTTAAATAACGACTATGCGGACCACCCTTACTCTAGCAATTAATGACAACAATTTAGGCTACAATGCTCCAAAATAATACACAACACTTCTTACCTCTTTGGCCCGCTGCGGATGGTTGATGATTGTTCCCTCTTGTTGGATGAAGTCCAATGACTCTGCATGATCCATGATGAGAGAAATACAGAGATTAATGTCAATAAAGCAAGTCTTCAATACTTTAGAGACCCCCCCGAAATATCACAAATCATGCTTTTTGTGGAGCTGATGTCTTATTATAGATGCCACGAACCCTCCCCCTCTGTCTCTTGAAAGACGTCTGCAGCTCTGCCGTTTCTGTGTCCTCATGAACTGAAGTCGAAAGTTAGGTCGCAAAGTGTTACGCAAAGGGACGTTTGATTTATTTTTCTCTCCTGCCTGTTATGTGGATAGTTCAAGAACCAGTTTGCAAGTAACTTTATAAGCGACTTTTCTGATTTTTTATCTGGGATTTTAACTAACTATGAATATGTTCTTATTGTTGGGGACTTTAATATACACGTGTGTTGTCCAAATAAGCCTCTGGTAAAGGATTTTTTAACCCTTTTGGACTCTTTTAACCTGGTACAGGCCGTATCCGGCCCTACACATGAACATGGACACACACTGGACCTGGTTATTTCCTGCGGTCTGTCTGTGACTGACTTGGAAATCTGTGACTCTGTGTTTTCGGATCACCGGCCTGTGTTATTCACTGTTACTTTGACACCTACCTCAGTAAAAACTTGCACTGCTGTTCGGCGCTGTCGCATTATTAACCCTTCCACTGCCATTCATTTTTCTACTGCTTTTCTTCAGCTCTGTGGATCATTTGACTTCCTCCACTTCGATACAGAAGAGCTCTGGTCCTGGTTTCATTCTTCCTGTCAAACCATCCTGGACTCGGTTGCTCCATTAAAAATCAGGCAGCCCAGGATTAAACCTGAGCCTTGGTTTGATGACAGAACTCGTGCTGTAAGGAAGGAATGTCGTCGTGTTGAACGCAGGTGGAAAAAGGATAAACTGCAAGTTACTCTTCAGATTTTAAAAGACTGTTGGCGTCGCTACCAGAGCACAGTTAAAGAGGCAAAAAAGGGAATATTTGGCAAATATCATTTCTTCAAACAGTCATAACCCACATGTTTTGTTTAACACCATTGACTTTGTGCTAAATAGTTCTCAGAATGCCTGCTTGGAAGCTTCTCCTGAGGTGTGTGATGATTTTATTTCTTTATTGAAAAGGTTGGTAGTACCAGGGCTCGTATCACAGCTCCTGACTCTGACCCTTCAATTTCAGTCCCCTGCTCGGCTGCTTTCAATCAGTTTGAGCCTGTGACTGTCTCACTGTTAGAGGATGTCGTTGGCCACATTAAGCTATCAGGTTCCCTCCGGGATCATGTGCCTCCACGACTTTTTAAAGATATTTTTCCTAGTATAGGGCAGCCTGTTCTTGCAATTATAAATAGCAGCCTGTCTTCGGGTGTGGTTCCTGCTAGTTTTAAACATGCAGTAGTGCAGCCACTGCTTAAAAAACCTGGCCTTGATCCTACTGTTTTGGCTAACTATCGGCCTATTTGAAGCTGCCTTTTCTTTCTAAGGTCTTAGAGAAAATTGTGTATTGTCAGCTGACACAGTTTTTAGATGACAATGGCATTATGGAGGTATTTCAGTCAGGTTTTAAGACTCTCCATAGTACAGAATCTGCTTTGATTAGAGTTTTTAATGACGTCCTTCTTGCATGTGATTCTGGTCACCATGTTGTTCTGATGTTACTTGACCTAACTGCTGCCTTTGATACAGTAGACCACAACATTTTAATATCGCGATTACATCACATTGTTGGTATTGATGGCACTGTACTTAAATGGTTCAGGTCTTATCTGGAGGAGAGAACTTTTCGGTGAATATTGGTGGCTCTGAATCATCTCTTGCCTCAATGTCTTATGAGTGTCCCACAGGGCTCAATTCTTGGCCCATTGCTTTTCTCTCTTTATATACTGCCTCTGGGTTCTATCCTTAGGAAACATGGGATTTCTTTTCATTGTTACGCTGATGATTGTCAGATTTATGTGCCCATAAAGCAGCAGGATGTACAGTCAATCAAACATCTCCTGGCTTGTCTAGGAGATATTAAAGCTTGGTTGGCCTTGAACTTTTAAACTTTAATGAAAACAAAACAGAGGTGATGGTGTTTGGACCCAGTGGCTCCTGTGAGTCCTCCTCTGTTGACCTGGGACCTTTGGAGGAATATTTTAAACCTGTTATTACAGATCTTGGTTTTAAGGTGGATAGTGATTTTAAAATGGACAGCCAAATTAGAGCCGTGGTTAAGTCCAGCTTTTATCATTTACGGCGATTGGCGTCCAGTGAAATCCTTTCTTTCCAGGCAGCATTTTGAAACAGTGATCCATGCATTTATTTCAACTTCGATTGGACTACTGTAACGCACTTTATCTGGGAGTCAGTCAGAGCTGCTCTCACGTCTGCAGCTAGTACAAAATGCTGCTGCACGTTTGTTGACAGGTACTCGAAAAAGGGACCATGTGACCCCTGTCCTGGCCTCACTTCACTGGCTACCTGTATATTTTAGGATTCATTTTAAAATTCTTTTGTTTGTTTTTAAATCATTGCATAATCTTGCGCCGGCTTACCTCACTGAGCTTCTTCATCCCCACATACCCCATCGGTCTCTCAGGTCAGCAAATCAGCTGCTCTTGGAGGTACCGAGAACAAAAAGGAAGCTCAGAGGGGACAGGGCTTTCTCTGTTATGGGCCCCAAATTATGGAATGACTTACCTTTGCAGGTCAGAGAGGCCCCTTCTCTGTCCACTTTTAAAGCTCGTCTTAAAACTCATCTATTTTACTTGGCTTTCAACACCAGTGAGATCTAGTTTAAAGTGAGATTTAGTTTAAAGTGTATGTCTTTGTTTTTAAACTACTTTTAATTAAAATTATTTTATTTTTGCTGTGTTTTTGGATTGTACAGCACTTTGTATCAACTGTGGTTGTTTTAAAGTGCTTTATAAATAAAGCTGGTATGGTATGGTAACGCAATGATTTTGTTATTATTAACAGTAATGTGATTACTGAAGTTATCCGCAGAAATGCGTTACATTACTGCGTTACAGACAAAAGTAATCTGATAACAGTACCCCCAACACTGGACACAGGTACGCACACGTGGACTAACAAGATGAAATTCTACCTAATGTGTTAGAATGGATGGGATTAGTTGATCTGGGATACAGTGATCTGCAACTTAAAACAAAGTGGGCCAGAGGAATAAAATGGAGGGCCCAGTGGCCTCTTCCCCTGCTGTTGCAGCTGGTAATAAAGCCTAATTTTGTTTCTTTATACTGCACAAATTATCAGAAGAGCTAAGGTTTGCCCAACTCTTCATTCTTTTGAGTTTGTAGATGGTTTTATTGCTCATCTTGCATTGCTGTCTACCACAGGGTGATTCTTCATGTTACCACAAGATAGCAGCAAAGTCAGACAGTTCAAATCCTACAAAGAGCTGGTTTTATTATATTTTTTATACCTGAAAGCCTGGGTCGGGGTGTGAATGTGTCCCCTCTGTCTCTCTCAGTCTTTGTCAGGCTGGTAAATGGTACTAGTCTGTGTTAAGGCATACTGGAGGTGAAGTCTAACCAGTATAACCACTCTAACCAGTATAACCACTCTAACCAGTTTAACCAGTGGGGGTCCTCAGTGTGTGAAGCTGACTTTGACCAGCAGGATGCAGAGGTGGTCTGTAGGGAGCTTGGCTGTGGGGCTCCTTCAGTCCTCCAGGGGGCGCTCTATGGAGAAGTGGAGGCTCCGATGTGGACCAAAGAGTTCCAGTGTGGAGGCCATGAGTCTGCTCTCCTGGACTGTAGAAGCTCAGGCTCAGCTAGAAACACCTGCTCACCTGGAAAAACTGTTGGGCTCAGGTAGAAGAGGAGCTGCAGCCTTGACTTGGCTTCAACTCTGTTCTAATGAAACACTTCACTGCCAGTCACTGTGCAGGAACCTGGAGTACGGAGACCAGTTTATGGCTCTAACTGGATCCTGAAGTCAGCAGCTGCAGTCTGTAGTGAGCTGGACTGTGGCTCTTCTGTTTTCTTATTTTGTAGGAAATATTGAGACACCGAGGTCTGCTCAGCAACATGACAGATGTGGATATGTTTGAATCTTATTTATTGTTGATCAGCAGGCCTTATAGACTGTACTAATGGTAAAGATGATGGAGAGCAGATCAGTGTACGCCCACAGGAGCATCCGCCTGGCCAAGCCCAGCAGCTGCGCAGAGCGCACCCTGTCCTGGCGGTTTATGGAAGCTGCTGCAGCCTCGTTGTCGGTGCTTCTCTACTGGTTCCGCAGCAGAGGGTCGAAGTGTCGAACAACCTTCCACACTGTGAGGAGCTCCAACTAGTTTATCTGGAGAGGCATGTGGGCCTGCCACAGACTGCCCACACACCTTAGAGAGGCAGGTTCCACAACAGCCTATCAGGGAGGCGTCTGTGAAGACCGAGATATGGGACGTTAACCTGCCCAGGGAGACCCGACCAACAGAAAGAGGGGGTCCCGCTAGTAGGCTACATCCAGACACACAGACAGAGATATGATTACCAGGTGCCACTTCAGTCTCACCGGGTCCACACGCAGGTGAATAAACCGCCACTGCAGCCTCCCCATGTCAAGGAGGCCCAGGGGGACTCCACGTGAGTCACAGACATGAGGCCCACAAGCCTCGTGATGACATGACTCTGATGGGAACGTGAAAGTACACATCCTTCAGGTCGATGGAGGTGAGCCTTTCTCCCTAAAGCACGTAATCCAGCACCTGTTTCACTGTCAACATGCGAAAAGGTCTGTCCATAATACTTTTGTTGAACAGCAACAGACCCATCAGACCCCCTGTCTTTTTCCACGGAGGATCTCTGGAGATAGCCTGCTTGTCCAGTAGCTCCTGGTGCTCCACCTTGAGGGTGGCAATCCAAGCCGGCATGGAGAGAATCGTCTCCACTATCCTGACGAAGGCAAACTACAGCCTTTGACCACAGCAGATCGGGTTGTCTATCCACCTGTCCATAGAACAGGAAATGAGCCACTCCAAGTACCACTTTGAAAGTGGTAAGTGGTTGGACCTGCTGATGAGGTGCCCTGGTGGGAGTACTGCTATTTTTGTGTTTCAGTTTATTACAGCTACCGCTGGCCTGTACACGTGCTTTGTATGATATGCTAAACAGGCTGCGCAATTCCACGCTGC
>JALXJV020000023.1:1676383-1791598 GCA_024633595.2 Lepomis macrochirus | reverse complement strand
GAAGTCCTGCCCAGTTCCTGGGTTTCCTGCAACGGTGACTCTGATTGGTACGGCATGCCACTGCCATCCCCGGTTGAGGAGCTCCAGACAAGACTTGTTGTTTATATATACTTTTGGACTGCAACTTGGGGCAGCTGTCAGAACTGATCAGCTTGCCTCATGCCACATGCCTCAGGGCACATTTGTGATTACGCTGCAGCTTTTGTGCAGACTCGCCTTCCATCTGCATCCACATCATCTGTGCTGGTTACAGCATCCCACACTTGACTTGACACTTAGACGTTACGTCAACACTCACTCTCTTCGGTTTCATTTCACTGCATATCCTCTTTGCTTGACCTTCAGCGTCATGCCCACAATTCAGTCATTCTTCAGAGAACACTGCATTTCTACCAAAGCGATCAGAAGTTCAGTCAATCGGTCCAGCTTACGTTAGTCTTTTTCTTCAAAGTCCAGTCATCTCTGAACCCTTTAAGACCCTCGGAAACTATAGGGAATCCTATCGTCTGAGACCGGTTTAGTAGCTACTCGATTCCGGTTCTATGAGCAGTTCTGCCAAAGTACTCTTTTGCAGGCATTTATCCCATCCATTACTTTGGTCACTCCTCCAGGATCTGAGCTACCATTTAGCCTACTCTGGCATCATTCCTGAGCATCCGATACAGATCATGCGCTGCTGGTCTTGCCAAGTGTACTATCACTACACTTATACACTTCAGATCTCAAAATCCCAGATCACCCAATGTTCTCAAATAAGTGGAAGCCTTTTGGGGTCCGTCATGCCCAGGTACTATGGCGGATTTCCCATTGTAGCTTCCACCCAGCGCTTTCAAATGTCTGTTTAGCTACGGCATCATACATCTTGTGTTTGTTTATCAATAAATCATTTAATCGTATCTGTTGATTGAGGTCCTTCCTAGTGAAGTGGGGCTACCAGCAGAGTTTCAGGAGCAGGAACGGTGGATTTCCCTATCGTAGCTTCCCCTGTAGTTTGTTTATCAATAAATCATTTAATCATATCTGTTGATTGTGATCATTGCTAGTGAAGCAACCTTTGATGTTTTGCAAAAACACTTAATATTGCTCTTATAGCTACACGTGTAGAAAAACATTAGACAGGAGAGATTTTAATTTTTAATGCAACCAGTGGCATTTAGAACATTATGTTTTTTAAAAAAAACACACTCCTTGCTATGAATATGCGATTAGTTAGAAGAGGAGCTGCAGCTTTGACTTGGCTTCATCTCTGTTCTAATGAAACACTTTGTTTTGCTGATGACTCTCTTGTTTCTGTTCAGAACCTGTCAGGTTGGTGGGAGGAGCCAGTCGCTGTGCAGGAACACTGGAGGTGAAACATGGAGAATGGAGACCAGTTTATGGCTCTAACTGGATCCTGAAGTCAGCAGCTGCCGTCTGTAGAGAGCTGGACTGTGGCCCTGTTGTTTCAACACGAATGATGAATGAGTCCTCAGACAGACCTGGATGGGAGATCAGCTCTGACTGTGTTCAGTCTGGATCTGCTCTGAGGGAGTGTGTATCATCAGGTTCCTCTTCCTCCATCATGGAGATCACCTGCTCAGGTAGGACCATCATCATGCTCAGCTATGAAGCTAATGGCTAACAATCCTGAATTAATGGTTTGGAAATGTGTAAATCTGTACTGTTTGTAATAAGCTATATAATGCATTTTTCATAGTATCTACAATCACAAATAAAGATTCTCTCTCTCTCTCTCTCCAGACTCTGTGCAGGCTGGCTGAATGGGACTAGTCTGTGTTCAGGCAGACTGGAGGTGAAGTATAACCAGTATAACCATACTAACCAGACTAACCAGTGGTGGTCCTCAGTGTGTGAAGCTGACTTTGACCAGCAGGATGCAGAGGTGGTCTGTAGGGAGCTTGGCTGTGGGGCTCCTTCAGTCCTCCAGGGGCGCTCTATGGAGAAGTGGAGGTCTCGATGTGGACCAAAGAGTTCCAGTGTGGAGGCCATGAGTCTGCTCTCCTGGACTGTAGAAGCTCAGGCTCAGCTAGAAACACCTGCTCACCTGGAAAAGCTGTTGGACTCACCTGCTCAGGTAGAAGAGGAGCTGCAGCTTTGACTTGGCTTCATCTCTGTTCTAAGGAAACACTTTGTTTTGCTGATGACTCTCTTGTTTCTGTTCAGAACCTGTCAGGTTGGTGGGAGGAGCCAGTCGCTGTGCAGGAACACTGGAGGTGAAACAAGGAGAATGGAGACCAGTTTATGGCTCTAACTGGACCCTGAAGTCAGCAGCTGCAGTCTGTAGAGAGCTGGACTGTGGCTCTGCTGTTTCAACACGAAGTAGAGAGGAGTCCTCAGACAGACCTGGATGGGAGATCAGCTCTGACTGTGATCAGTCTGGATCTGCTCTGAGGGAGTGTGCATTATCAGGATCCTCTTCCTCCATCATGGAGATCACCTGCTCAGGTAGGACCATCAGTGCACAGTGACAGTCTGTGATAAAGTTATCTGGGACAAAGCTTCTTGAAGGGTAAACTGGCCCCTTCAAGCAGCCTGCTGTGGTTCCATGTACAGATGTTGATGTTAACACTCACCTGTGTTTCAGCAGGTGCATTAAGGAGAGAACCAGCAGGCTGTAATTCACTCTTTCAAACTAACTGAACCATCAGTACACAGAGAGAGGACAGAATCAGAGAGCTACATGCTGAAGTGATTTTAGGGGATTTAACATCACTGAAGTTTGTTCATGTTGTACTTATGATGTCATGTGATCTGATGTGATGCGTTTCATCAGATCCAGCAGTTGTTATCTCCAGACTGGTGGTCCTGCCGCTGTTGTTCATCGCTGCCATCTGTTTCATCCATAAGGTACGTACTCTGTTGATCAGAGGACTGGCTGAGATGAAGTTCTCAGCTTCAGAACATTGAACTGAAGAGAACAGTGATGCAGGGACTCATATCTGTGTGCTGCCATGTCTCTCCAGGCCACCAGGTGGACAGAAGCCAAAACCACAGGAGAATGTGGAGCTGGATTATTATAACCTTGGTGACTGCAGAGCTGAAGGGGGGCTGGCTGAAGAGGAAGGAGCCCAGGCAGCAGAGTAGGACCTCCAAAGAGCTCCCCCCACATCCAGATGGATTTCTCAGCTGCAACACAACTGTCCATCAGCTCTGTCAAGGATTTTCAACCAGGTCTTTGTAGCCAAGTATCTCTGGGAATAATGTCCAAATATGTCGAGGTCGTCTAATGTGTGTTTGCCTTTTACTAAAAACTAAGACCACAATCTGGTTGCCCAACACAAACTGGACTCTAATGACATACAGCATTAATAACATCTTAAATAATAATGTAATTCGGTCAGTACAGGTTTTTGATCAGTGTACTGGTGTCCAGATTTCACTTTACATTTAAAAGCTTGAAGAATCCTGATTCCAGATCGTGGCACCGTAATGTTCATAATTCTTCAGAGAAAACACATCTGAATATTTAACACCATTCTGATTATCTGTACATCTGCTTTATTAACTGCTATTATGTGAACACATGTAACTTTAACTTTCTTTGACTGAAAAGGATTCTGTGGTCACGTAGATCTGAATTTATGCATTAGGTAAAATATATTCAATATGATTGTGTTTTTTTAAATTTCATATAAAAATGTTTGAAATAAAATCTATGTCTAATTGTAGTAAATAAAACATAAACAACATATTTATCTAATCCCAAATACAGAGAATATTGAGTGAATTCAAGTTAATGTAATTTGGCAAATTTTAATTGAAAAGCACTTCCTGTGTTGCTTATTTTAAATGCAGAAAGCCATCATCCACAAGACATTTGAATCTTTTAAAATGTAAATGGTTGACTAGGTTGACTGATTGGGCTAGTAAGAAGAACTGACATATATAGCAAGCTTCATCACTGGGCCCGCCTGCTACAAAGTCATTTACACCAAGTTAGAAAGTCCACTGCTGCAGAAGCTGATCCCAGCCTCTAGTCAGTGCTTGTGCTCACACCAGGGGCGAGTTCAGCGCCCACAAAACATGGCAAAGTTTTGAGACTGAACTCGTCCCAGAAGTGTCTCTCTGCTCCTCTCCGGAGAGAACCTGCAGCTATTTTAAAAACATAATACCCTGTGCAGACCCCCAATCGTACATCAACAATAAATACAGTTTAAACAGACAATTTAACTACATAGCCTACTTATTCACAGTCGAAGGTCCAAAAGCAAGCATTTATCACTAAATCGACAAAATCTAAACATGTCAGCAAAATCTGGCAGGCAAAACGCTCTTATTGTGAAATGCTCCCTATGGGCTCTGCAGATCTTATATGCAGTCTATGATCAGAACGAAAGCGGGTCACACAGAGCTGTGAAGAAGGTAGTTAAAGCACAAAAAGGACGTATTAAAAACAAGTCATTAACGTGGGCAGGCTGTACGCTCAGACTCAGTCCATCCCACAGAATTCCCATGATGCATGGCAGTGAAGGGAGTTTTGTTAAAATTAGCTAACAACTCTCCTATTTGTTTGAAATACAGGATTTACTTTGTGAATTATGTTTTTTTAAACATGACTGTTTAGAATATACTGTTTTTTGTTGGTAATTGTCATTCTTGTGCTGTTTTTTTATATATAGGCTACAGTCTATGGGTTTACTATTGAAACCTGGAGAGAAGTGCCTGTTTCATTTTATAGGAATTCAATTCACTTCAATTTTATTTATATAGCGCCAAATCACAACAAGAGTTATCTCACAGCGCTTTTCATAAAGAGCAGGTCTAGACCGAACTCTGAAGTTATTTACAGAAGCCTAACAATTCCCACCAAGAGCAAGCACTAGGCGACACAGGCAAGGAAAAACTTCCTTTAAGAGGCAGAAACCTCGAGCAGAACCATGGCTCAGGGTGGGGGGGCATCTGCCTCGACCGGTTGGGGTGAGGGGGAGAGAGAGAGAGGGAGAGAGTAAGAGAGGGCAAGAGAAAGAAAGAGAGAGGGACAGACAGAGAGAGCAGAGGGAGGCAGCCTACACAGTATACACATAGAGGTACAGACAGTAAAGGTAATGTTGCTATAGACTGAATGAAAAATGGTACAGATATTTATAGTAATGTTATTGATAATAATAACAGTAATAGCAATAGGACTAGTAATAGCAATTGCAACTGTAGCAGAGGGCGTCGAGCAGGAACACGGGGCAGCAGGAGACTCCCAACCACAGATCCAGACTCCACAGCTCCAGAGCCAGCAACACCCGCAGGAAGCGACAGGAGGGGGAAGCACACGACCACGGGAAAGGGAAGAAGTCGAGTTAGTAACATGCATTAATGGGATGAGGTTGCACTCAGAGGGAGAGAGAAGAAGAGAGGGGAGCTCAGTGCATCATGGGAAATGGATGGCTGAACCAGCCACTGACCATCAAACCAAAAAAAGTTCTCTTTTGTTCTCGTGTCTGCAAGCAAAGACAATGCATTTATGGCCATGCAGTGGGCCCTTATCCAGCCGGGGGCCCAGGTTGGATGCCCCCATGCAGCAATGCTATCTTTCACATGTATAGATGATTACAAAAGTCCTGTCATTACTCAATGACACGTCATTGATATATAGAATTAAATCAATTTTTATTAGTACTGTTTACCTTTTTCAAATCAACTCAATATTTTTGTTTAGGTTAAAATTAATTCTGTACTGTTTTGTATCCGAATCTACTCATATTAAATGGATATGTATGAAGGGTCTCATTTAATTAATATTTACTCAATATCAAACATTGTGAAATTTAATTAATAACATTGCTTGTAATCTCTTGCCTCATTTTATTGAGCAGATATGGTGTATCTTTTCTTACAAAGACAACACAATTCAAGACACAAGACACAGTGAAGACATGAGATCAGCTTCATGCTCAGCTTCTCATTTATTGTCAGCGTACAGCAGATAATGATTCACATTAGGGTTTCAAACCTCCACCAAACGTTGTGTTGAAACTAGTTAGTTTGACTTAGGTTCTCTTTGTAGCTTTATTTGATCTGTTATACAGCCTGTATATGCAGTAAAATTTCCCTTTGAGTGCCTTGAATGCGTCCAATAGCGTGGCCGGCTCCACCTCCCCCAGATCAATTAACTTGGGAGTGAGAACAGACTTTCTGCAATCTCCTCTGGATCCCTGTGGGCTTGTTCCGTTAGTACCACCATTAATTTGAACTTTTTCCTCTTCCTACTTGCCTCTGGCTTTGCAGAAGACAGTCTAGCACCCTGTTAATCTGTCTCTCCGCTTACATCAGATGTTCCCCCATTTTCTCGACAGATTGTTCCAGGGAGATCATGGCCAATGTCTCTGCTTTCAGCTTCTCATTGTTCACTTACACTGTCCCCTTCCAATCTGAGCTCTGGGCTAGCTTTAGCATTACCCTCTCGAGTTTATATTGTTGGAAGAAGTTTCCCCTTCAGAGGACTTTCTTCGAATTTGGAGTTTCAGAGTGGTGACCCATTCTGCTTTAGCATTAGCCTCTCGAGTTTATATTGTTGGAAGAAGTTTCCCCTTCAGAGGACTTTCTTTTTATTTGGAGTTTCAGAGTGGTGACCCATTCTGTCATTAAATGTCATGCCAATCTTAAATCACTTTTAGGGAGAGTTGTGGAATTAAGTTTGGTTAGGTCACGACTTCACTGTCAAGCAGTCACCTGGTCAGCTGCCAGAACTAGAAGCTGTCCTGGTGCATTTCATCCGTCTGCTGCTTTTAAAAGAGATGAGAGGAGCTGTGACTGCTTCGAGCCACAGATGGTAACAAACCAAAATAAGAGAAAGAGAAAGAAATGAGGAGAGAGATCAGCTGCTGATCTTCTGCTGTACGTTGGTCCTGGAGAACTACAGGACAGGACGGATCTTCATGCTGATGGTCTTCAGAGAGTAGTTATAACCCTTCCAAGTAGTCCACTCCACTCCAACAGCATAGATAGTGCCATCAGCCCCTCAACGATAAACCCCGTTGGGGTTTGTACCGTGACAAGCATGCCGGACCAAGTGTCCTGGTCTTTGTCAAGATTTGTGAACTTCAGTGTGTTTTAATTAATTAATTAATAATTTAATAACCCTAAAACATCTACCTGTATGCTATTAGTTATTTATTCATCAGGGTGGTAGTTTAGTAGCTGTTCATATTGTACATACTGTATATCTCATATCCACCTACACGCCCCCCGTTTGATTGTCTGTCCCACCGTAATGAGTTTCACCTGTGTCTCCGCCCCTCTCGTGTGTGAAAATATAGTCAGTGTGGTTTCCTTGTTTTTTCGTTCATCTTCGTCTCACCTCGCTGTCTGTCTCCTGTGTTTGGTAACCTCTGCCTGTGTTACTGGACTTCTGTTGGATTTCTGGACTTTGGATTATGTCCTGTGCCTGATGGATTTGTTTGCCTTGTGTTGGACTGCTTGTCTGTTTTAATTTTATTTTTTATAGTGTGCAGCATATGGCCTGAGCCCTGACATGCTGACCCCTCACCCCTTCAGCCTCTGCAGCGATGCTGGAAGCACTCAGATGTCTATTTCCCCAAAACTACCTCTGGATATGATGCTGAGCACGTGCACTCAGCTTCTGTGGTCGACCAAGTTGAACTTCCAGTGATCGGCATGAGGGAGTGTGAGAGCGATACACACAAATTTAACACCCCTGCTCCCCATTCACTCCTGAGACCCTGTAACACTAACGAGTCACATGACACCGGGTAGGGAAAATGGCTGATTGGGCCCGATGTGGACATTTTCACTTAAAGGTGTCCTCACTTTTGTTGCCAGCGGTCTATTAATGGCTGTGTGATGTGTTATTTTGAGGGGACAGTAACTTTACACTGTTATACAAGCTGTACACTCACTACTTTACACTGGAGCAAAGTGTGAAAAGATATAATCACATTTACAAAAATGTCAGGGGGGTACTCACTTTTGGGAGTTACTGTACATCCCATTGACGTCATGTTCAGTTGACACAGACGCTGTGGTTGGAGCACACTTGTCAACATTAGCATTTGAAAATAAGGGAAATAATAGGGAAAACAAAAACCCCCAAAAACCCACGTTAGAATCTGAAGTCAGAAGATGCTGTGTGCCTCGACCAGCCAGGGTTTCTGTATGCAAACCCAACTGAACACAAAGGCAGAAATATGTAAATGAGGTACCTGTAAAATAATGCTGACGCAGCAGAGCCTCTTCAGGTTTTAGTTTGTTTATTCGGGAATATTATGGATCATAAAACATCACAATTTATCAAAGCAGTTTCCTTTTTATGAAATGAAAACCCCCCCAGAATACCCACAATTCTCTCTTCTCATCACAGATTAGTACTGATTCAGTGTCACGTTTCTGTTTCCAGGTCAATTATGAAGCCAAAGAGAATTCAAAATAACTCTATACAAATAGCGTCTGGATATTTATTCTTTTTTCTGGTATAAAAATAAGTTCTAAGTGCTTCACACACTTTAATACTGTCTCTGCTTTGGCATGTTCACAGCTCGGATGTCAGCGTGTCGTCAATTGTAAAACTCTCCAGAAACACAAAAGAAAGAAAACTCGAGTCGGACTGAATGATCTGTGCTGCTGACGATGCGTCAGCTGCTTTAGTTGTTGTTGGAAAAAGAGACATCGATTTGTCTTGTGCACAACACAACCTCACACTCACCACCTCTTTGGAAAGTTCTAACATCATTTGGATTTTCGAATCAGTCGTTAAACAGAGATGTTTCATTGAGGAAACAAATTTAGATTTACATTTTTAGTGGCTCTAATTTGTTTGAACTGAATTCCTATATTTGAGACTATCGTTAAGAGACAGCCGTAAAAGCTCTTTCCTAATAAACTGAACGTAATCTGAGGTTTGGCGAATCGTCGTTGTTGTTTGGCGATTGGTTGGAAAACTTCTGGAGACGACGTGAGTTTCAGGATCGCAGCTGGCTGATCTTTTTTTAGTAGAAGTGGAACAAATGACACACGATGTGAACATGAAAATACTGAAACATGGTAAAGAAGCCCTGAAGCATTTTGACAGCTGATGTTTCTGTTCTGATTCTGAGGTTCACATGAAGGCGTTTTGTTTCATGCTGAGCATCGGTGCAGCAGAACAGCAGTATTACAGGCAGTGATGAAGCTTTTCAGCTGAGCTTTCTTCTTTTTGTTAACGTAACACACATCAGAATAAAGTGAAAACATTTAGTCCAAGCTTTGGTCTCATGTTAAGGTTGAGGGAGGGAAGGTTTATGACACCATGTTCATTTGGATTCCGTTCAGATGGACGCAATCTAAAAACTACAAATTCAGTTTGTTAAACTAACTCATCCAGAATGTCCAAAAAACAGCTTCCATTTTACAATCCCAGAGTCCGTCCACATGTCAGTTGTATCTTCAAGTTCTTCTTCTGTTGTATTGTGACAGACTACATCACTGAAGTGGTCAAATAGGAGACAACAGTGCAAAAGTATATTTGCAGTTGAAAGTTAGAGACACTGAAAAGAACTACAAATCCCAGCCATCTTATCTTTGAGATAACAATGCAGGGTTGCAAGGTAAGATAAAATAACAAAATCTATTGTAAACATACTACTAGAAACAAGCAAACAAACTAAAACTGATTAACTGATCAAACATGAATTCAAAGCTACAGCCAATCACAGGCCAGCTACGTAATCAACCATAAAGTAATCACAGGTACACATAATCCGGATCAAATAAAGGCAGAAGAGCAGAGAGAGAGAACATGAAAAAAGAAAGTGTGAATTTGTTTCAGGGTGACTGGCGAGTCCAAAATGTTTTCCAGCAGCGGTTTTCAAAATGTGTCTGTGATGAACGGCCACAGTGGTTTTGTCTCGATGTAGAAAGTAAAGGCAGCATGAAGGTGCATCCACACTGCTCTGATTTAGATTTTGTAGAAAAAACACTGCGGACAACAACGAGCCCGTAACATTTTCAAGCAGCCAATCAGAAACAGAAAACTTTTAAAAACCAGTTTAAACTGGAGAATTTGCAGCAGCTTGGTGTGAATGCATCTTCAGACACGAGTGTTTCCTCTTTAGAAACCGCCGATCTAGAAAACGCCATATCCGTCGGTGTGGCGCGTTGCCACAGCAAAGGCCGGGTAGCCCTCATAGGTGGTGTAGGCGGTCAGGTCCTGACCCAGAGACACAGCCTGCTTCAACTGGGAGGCGACCGCAGCCGACGCCGGGCTCGCCAGAGTGTAACCTGGAGAGAGACGAGACAACAGCTCCAAACTTTTATCAACGAGTCGTTCACTTTACAATCAGCTGTTTACATGTCAGTAAGTCACTGAGGAGGAATTTAGTATGTGATCACTGTTTTTTCATTGTGACCTGGAAATCCTGCAGTAAATACTTATTTTGGCCACTAGGGGGCAGAAGAACTCCACAACAAACGGGGAGACACTTTCCTGCCTGGGGTCTGAGCGTCAGCTGAGAGTTAGTCTGCTAGTGGTTTGTTGAGTGAGGAGTTAGTTGGCTTTGGGTACAGACCTTCACATACCTGGGAAGGCTACTGAAGCCACAGCGGCAGCAGTAGCACAGCTGGAATCGGCGGCGCCCTCCGTCTGCAGACCGAGCGTCTGCAGGGTGTGCTCAGCCGCGTGGACTTTAGCTTCTTCTACTGCCGCACACAGCTTAGCAGGCGTGAAGGGATGGCTGCAGAGAGAGAATCCAAATCTCATGTAGCTGGATAAGACGGAATAACTGGGCATGTAAGGTTTAAATAAGGGCGTACAGTTAAAATTGAAATAACTGGTTGAAATAATTTTCACCTCGATATGAGTATAAATATATCATGGCTTGACAAACGTGAGTGCATGTAGTCGTAGTAGCAGTAGAGTAGGAGGATTAAGAGTAGTAGTGGTAGCAGCAGTATTCTTACACGTTGGGGTACTGTGTGGCCAAAGCTGGGATGGTGATCTTGTAGAGAAAGAGTTGTCTCTGGTCTGGACCGATGGCAGAGTGGAGCTGATAGACGGGCTGACCCCAGTTATTCTTTTGACACAACTCCTCCAGAACCTGAGAGAAATACAGTCAGTCAGACTTTCAGTAATTACACAGAGTGGGAACGTAGATCAACCAGTAAACCTCTTTTCACCATGATAGTCCGTTACGCCTAAACAGCTCCGGTCCTCCTCTAAGGACAGAATCTTTTCTGGATCTGTTTCCAAGATGGTAAAATACCCAGATGTGTTAAGTTCTGCAGCTGCCAAACCCCTAATTCAATCTTTCAATCACCATCTCTCTTAGACTCCTGATCCTCTGTCTGACCCTACAGCCATTTCCAAAAAGAAACCTGTGATTTTCTCAAACTGAACTGACTGAACATGGTGTGGACAGACTTCATCAAAGTCAATGAAACAACTGCCAAATATGATATTTGCAGGAGGGTACTCACAACAAACAACAAATCCCTTGCTGAAATATGTATTTACCGTCCACCATGTTAAAGTAAGAACTTCTGTTCTTTTTGAACTTGACGAGCTCTCGGCGTACCACCAGTGTTATATCATAGTCTGCGACCAAGCAGATACTGTGACCTGTAGCAATGTAACAACCATTTCACTTTTACCAGTTCAGAGCATCTGGCAGACAAAGCATCCATTCATTTAATTATATTAAGTATAGATATTTGCTAAATGAATAGAATGAATAAAATTTCCTATGTGTTGATTTTATTTCTCCAGCTGTTGTGCAGCATCGCAGAGAGGTGCAAATGCTGATTGCCCCACAGAGCAAAATAAAAAAGACTCAGGACAGCGTTAATAAATGTTACTGAGCAGTGATTAAATATGTGGTAAAAGCTTGGTGTCCTTTCACGTAATAACACAGTGCATATAAGGTGTCTTCAGTTTCCATCAAAAAAGGACCATAAAAGATTGGATGAGGGATTTGAAAAGATTCAGTAAAATCAAACCCTATCCCTGTCCACCAGTCCGTCTTGTGACGCCTGTCCTCCCGTCTGAGGCCTTGTCAATCTCAGCGGGGCCTTCCAGGCTACAAAGGTGGCTCCTGTACGTACTCACTACCCCTCCTTCTTTAGCAGACGTCCACTGCATCCTCATTTTCTTTTTGCACCTTCAACACTTCTGTAGCACCTAACATGCACATCCGTGCATTACTGATGTCGCTCATTTCCACCCCCTTCTGTTTATTTGAGTTATATTTTGTTTCAATAAATTACATTTGTAAGAATAACTCCTGTGTGCCCCCCTCCTTGTCACACTGTCTGAGCCAGTTTGTGATAATCTCATCTCTTACCCTCACTTACAAACGACACGTCGAGATACTTGAAGCCCTTTACTTGGGTGCAGTCACACGCTTCTCCCTAAATAACCGTTAATCTTGCAGCTGCTCCACGGCCTTAGACATGGTCAGACATCATGTGGCGGTCTGATGACGCCGGCAGAGCCGCTATCCTGAGGCCACCATGTCAGACAGTGTGTACACCCTATGCTGCACCCCCCAGATTCTGTCCATGATATCACAAACAGAACTGGTGACCCAGAACCCAACAGCTACTGAGAAGGTCCTTGACTTGCAGAGAATGTGAACACTTCCCTGCCTCCGGTCATAGTGCGAATGGCTCGTAGTAAGCACGCTGGTATCTCATACTTCCCTAAAGACACGCTAGAGGAGACGGGGGAGCCCAGAAAAAAAGTAGACTGGATGGGCAAACTCTCAAGACCATTTTAGAATCCTTGATTCTGTCCTGGTCATCGAACAATTGGCTGAACTACATGGACAACACTACAAAAACAATACAGACGTTCTACCAGCAAGTATTACTCTGCAAAGAAATCGTGGTTGTCAGCTGTGTTCTGTTACCTGTGGTGCAGGTTTGATGGCGGTGGCCTTCAGGCTCATGGAGGCGGGGTTCATGGGGGTCAGCTCCATACCCGGCAGCAGGTCATACAGCTTCTCCTCCGCCTGCTTGTCAACCTTCAGGCCATAGGAGGCGCCACCGCTGCCGCCTCGACCCATGGCTCCGACCCCCGGCAGCGTAGGCCAGGTAGCCCCGCCCACCCAGCCCCCGCACCCCGGCAGCCCCTACAGGTACAGTCATGTAAATTTCTACAGGAGACCGAAAAGGCAGTGAAATCAATCAAATCACCGGAAATCAACCGGGAAGAAGAATCAGACAGTCAGACAAATTATTTAGTCAGAGTCAACAGGTACAGCGGTAGTCATGGTAACATTACACCTGTCCTGCTGCGGCGTCTCACGTTCACTGAGAATTATTTCTCTGGATGATTTGTTTTCCAGTTTTTCATCTTCACACCATTCTTACAGGGTTTAATGTTTGATTAAAAATAAAGTTTCACTTTGATTCAGTGGATCATTTGATTCCTGGTTAACAAAAACATTCAGGCGTAAAACTTTGTTTAAATAACATTCTTTATATTTGGGTGATTTTGATTCGATCCAGTTCAGGTGGACTTTCAAAGCAATATAAGTCCATCATTGAAATAACAGTACTGGTGAATTGACCGTTCTAAAACTGTTGCCATGCCTGTCAACCTTTCAGTTCCCCAAACAGTGGCAGATTTACCATCAGCTGTAGCTAACTTGCTAATTGAGATATTTCAAGTTGTTTTTATTGAAAAATCCATGTCCAGCTGTCCTTTTAAAGGTCTCAAGCTGACTCATATTAATATAATAATCCTCTAAAAGGGTCTTAAATATGTGTTTGATGGCTACATACACGATATCATGCTAACAGACTGATGCTAAAGATAATATGTCCCAGATAAAAAGTCATCATCCTCACCAGTTGATGATCCATTTAAACAAACACGATACTTGTTGAATGTGAGTGTGTGGAGTTTGTTCTTGTGTTAACTATGATGAGGATATTTGGTTCTTACATGACCCTGTTTAGCTTCTTAGCCAACATGGCCTACTTGTTTGTGTTTATTGATACAACGCTGACCAGAGTTACTGGAGAGCAAACTTCCCCATCAGGATCAAGACAGAAGGTCTAACGTTAGCGTGAGCTCTGACAGCATCCAGGAGCAGCTCCCAAGGTGGAACAAGGATTCTTACGTGACCTCTAACGCCACAAAGTGGGAACTGCTCCTTGGCTTTGGAAGTCATGCAGGTTACTACTGTAGGTAGTAGGCCAGTTAGCCGGGCACGCTAAAACTAGCAGTTTACGTTGGAGCAGATAAATCCAATCATTTACATTTACATTTACTCATTTGGCAGACGCTTTTATCCAAAGCGACTTACATTTGAGGAACAACTTCCAAGTATCACCAGAGCATCAAATACAGATCTACAACTGACAATACATACTAGTAAGAGTGGCCGTAAATACTAGTACTAGCTCATAGTACATATCACATCATTCCTTGCTCTTTTGCTCTTCTGATTTTTGGTTTTGAAAACTTTTTGTATAACTAGGCTGTGATTGGACCTTCAGTGTTTGGGGGAGGAGTTCAGCAAACAGTCAGTTCACCAGCAGAAATCTATTTGAAACGTTCGTGCTGTCCTGTGAAAACCCTGTACCTCCTGTGTAGCTGTGTAGTGTTTCTTCTCATCTGAATTTAAAAAATAATATCACGTAACATTTTGGAGATTTGGGGTTTTCAACTGACAGCAGCCGTTTAAAATTCACACAACAATAATGTTAAATATGACAGAAATACAGCTACAAGGGGAGCTCAGACTCAGAAGAAAAAGCATCATTCCCAAAGACTGAACTTATGTTTTTTGTTTTTTATAAGCAATAAAGTTTAATCTGAATTAATAAAAATAAATTAGAACAAAGCTCACAGAACAGTGTTCGCCAAGGTCTGTAGTTGGACCTCCAGTACACCACTGAGACTGGCAGGCAGACATGGACTAACTTTTTAACTCACGGCATTCTGGGTGCTTTTCTGAATCCCATTCACTATTTCCTGTTTTTGAATGTGAGCTCACCTTGTAAGTCTTTTTTAACATGCAGCCAGCAGAGAAGGATCATTCACCTTCTTCTGTTTCGGATTAGGAGGGAAGGAAAGTGTGTCCGTCCTCACCTCTAACAGACGGCGTCCTGATCAGACCTCGACCTCCGACTGGAGCTTTGGCTGGCGGGAAGCGGAACTGACCTGGTATGGCGGCGTAGGCCTGAGGGGCATAAAACATGGGCGGACCAAGATACGCCGCCGTGGGGTCATAAACCTAGAGGAGGAGGGAGGAACAAGTGTTTACTGTTCATCTTTGATAGACATCATTATTAAAAAAAGAAAATGTTTAGATTATGAGTCACATAAAATGAGTTTTTATCTAGAACGTATCTGTTTGTTAGTGCTTTATTGTTGTTGTTACTATTTGTTTATTTTGGGGGGGGGTATCTTGTGGCAGTAACATTAGTTGCCTTCAGCTGCCTCTTTGCAGTGTAATGATTTAAACTGTCCACTAGATGGAGCTGTTTCCCACAGTGACATCACCTGTACATCCAAGCATCACTACTCGAACCCCTGCTGTGTCCTCATGGAGGTGAATCTTCAGGCAGCAGCTGCTCGGTTGATGTTACAACAAAGTTTTGTACATGTGATAAAAGTTCTTTTTTAAATCGATCCACCAACGTCGATCCAGCAACTTTAATTCACTTCTGATAAAAACGTCAGCAAAATGACTAATTAAAAAAAAACATATTCCAGACTGAAAAAATCAAAAAGTGCATGTCCTTAAACTGTTTTCATAAGGAATTACAACTGCTTTAGGATTAATTTGAGAAAAGTAACAAACACAACAGATTGCAAAACCTACTATACAATTATTCTGCAGTAATATGACACTGTAGATGTAAAATTACTAATAAAAAATGTATTAATAATCCACTTCTATCTTCCTAAATGAGCACACAAATTAAAATACCCAGATAAACGAAACAGTATTAGCTTCAAACATTTTGCTTAGAGAACTATAAAGATTCCCTTAACACTATGTTGATGTTTCCTCCTCTTCAACAAGGAGGAAACATCACCATAGTGATAGTGACTCACCATTATGCATCAGATTATTTGGGACGAAGACTTGCAGGATTCATATGAACCTGGTGTCAGAGTTCCTGGTGTGTTCAGTGTCGTACCTGTCCCAGAGTGTAGGCAGTGTAGTCAGTCTGCAGCAGAGGTCCTCCCCGCCCTCCAGTCCCTCTGGTGTAACGGACATAACTGTCCTTGTCCACCGGCTTAGCCAGAGTCACCTCGATAGGAGACCCGTCAACCATCTGCAGGGAGCAGGAGAAAAACACATTTCAGAAATGTGCTTTTCAAATCTGTATGTGTCCAACAGTCACATGGCATCAGTGGCGGAAGAAGTTTTCAGATCTTTTATTTTAATAGAAAGGACAAACACACTGACAGACAAGCCTCTCTCCTAACAGTCACCAGATAAACGACTGTTTACGTCCTTTCTGTTGCAGCTTGTTACAATCGTATTGAAGTCTTTTGTTAGGCTGTGACCTCTAGCGGCAGAAGATGACGTAGTATAAACAGACAAAGTCAATGTAAGGAGGTGCTGGATGAGTCAAGTAATCTCAAGACTTTCACTCAGGTTTCACTCATGTTTTAAGTTAAGAACATTTTGTAGATGACTTACATAATGTACTTATTTTAACCCAAACCACAATCTTTTCTTAAACCTGACCAAGCTACGGCCATTTCACTTTTTCCACATATTAAAAATTCATGTGACTTGTACACGTTGTTTTGGGACACTTCACAATCGACCTGTTTTGTTATTTAGGTATGAGGGTGTGACCATCACATTGAGAAAATACTCCACTACACGTAAAAGTCCTGCCAAACATTGCTTTAGTAAAAGGAAATAGAGTCAGAATGTAAAATGTTGTGCATCATATTCTATAAGAACGTTTGCAAATCAACAAAAGCATGAGGAATGAGTAAACGTGGAACTCTTTGGCCTTGTAGCTGCTGACCTTTCCGTTGAGGGCGTTCATGGCGTTGATGGCGTCTTCTCTCTGAGTAAAATGGACGAAGGCGTAGTCTCTGATCTTCTTCACTCGCTCCACTGCACCTGTAACACGACAGGCTACTCTGGAAACTCAAGTTTTTATCTTTGTTCTGCCTGTACACAGCTTCTAAGAGCTGACAGTTTACCGATAATTCCCAGTGACTTCAAACAAAATCATTGCATCAACGAAAATGCCCCAAAATAAATTCCTGCTCCATCCATGACACTTTAAGCGTAATCGCTGCACTGTGTAAATATAATGAAATTAGACTTTTTCATATTTAATGAGAGCTTATTAAGTTGAAACCATCTACCAACTCTGACCATTCCCTCAGGAGTATTTTCTATGTACATCTCTATGTGAACACATCACACTGATATCATCAGTGAACACAATTCGAAAAGATTTACAACAAAAAATCAGTAATATGAAAAAAGATTCCTAAAACGGATCCTTGAGGTACGCCACAACTTATATGAAATGTGTTTGAAGCCCAAACATTTAATAAATACTGTTCACTTTTTGACCAAAAGTTTCTCTTTACATCAACTTGTAGACATCTGAAACTTGCAGCAGATCAATAATCCATTGTGTTATGGTTTGAGAGTTAACTGGATTGCGTTGTGTTGCAGTACCTGGTCGGAGGCTGTTAAACTCCTTCTCGATGGTCTCCTCAGTGGTCTGCAGCATCAGATTCCTGACGTAGAGTATCTTAACGGTTGCCATGGTATCCTCGTCCACCTCCACCTCAGGCTCCGCCCAGTCCACGGCGATGGCGTGACCCCACAGCTGAATACGACCTGAGACAACAGGTAGGTTTCACTCTCTTGTTTATCGTCTTTAAAGTCTTAGTTTATGTTTTACGTCTGGAAAACCTCCTCCTGTCTTATGATGCCTTCCAGTCATTCTAAAAATAGAAAGAAATGGGAAATCTATGCAATTTCCACATTTCAGTGTGCACCTCAGTTTTGGGGCCAGGGTTCGGAACATGTTCGGAGTAATGTAAACAATAAACTGTGGTATAAATCTTACTGCTCTCAAACATGGTATTCCATCAGTAAGAAATAAAAGAAATAAATATTGTTGCTAGTGCAGATTATTGGTGAGGTACTGAGCCATGCATACAGTGGCTAATCCCTATAGCATTGTTTAGCTAAGAGACCACAGCTGACCCATTGCCAAAGTCTCACTTAAGAATTTATGCTCAACACATGCTCAGAAATAAACTTTTTAAAAATGAAATATTTGATTTACAGCGAGTACTGAACAGACTGAGACACTTGCAGTATCTCATGTAAAAAACTGGACTTGTTGCCCAACAGGACCACCAGGGACTCAGCAGCAGCAGGTCCTTCTGGCTGGAGGCTTTCAGCTCTGAATATGTTTATGGTTTTTTCTGAAAGCTGTGCTCACCCCCATCATTAGAGTTTACCTTATCATCACACCTGTCAGAGCTCTTCATCCACTGGACACTGGCCCAGTGACATGGGCTGTGATTGGCTGCTGATAATGCTGTCAATCAAATGGAGACTTTGACCTTTTTTTATCATGTTGTGTTTACTGTTACAAGGTGTTTCTTTAAGAGGAAATGATGGTACTTTAAAATAACTTGTTAGCGAAACAAGTGTTTAGTCCATAACAGCGCCACAGGTGTCCTTTCATGATCCTCTGACTTAAATTTGACAGAAACATGAAGTTGAACATTCAGTGTTCGGTGTCTACCTGGTAGCAGTTTGCGGCGAGCCATGGCGGCTGCTCGGTGGCTCTCGTACTCGACGAAAGCAAAGCCTCGGTTCTTAGACTTGTCGGCAGCGCTGGGGTACACGATGACATCCACAACCCCATCAGTGACCTTCCTCATCTCAGTCAGGATCTCCTCGCGCTTCTTGGTTTTGGGAATCCCGCCTACAAACAGACGGCAGTTGTCCACGCTGGCACAAACTCCGAGGAGGCGGCCATTTCTGCAGGACGGAAGAGAAGCACAGTGATGAGAAGACATTTCAAAGCATTTAATCAAATTAAAGAAGGTTAATTCTAACTGAATGTTGTAGTTGCCAGCATATTGCTTGGTGGTTGATATTGCATTGCAAGACATGGGTTCCACTACCCGCTTCCATTTTCGATTCAGTGTTAGCAAAATAGCCAAATTCATTAATGAATCTCTTCTTACTCTTATTACTATTACAAAGATTAACAGAAAACATTTACTTCTAATTTGAAGGCAGACAGCAGCAGCAGCATGAAGATCAGCTGTTGCCAATAAACATAAATTCAGTACTGGCTGAAATGAAAGTTTGTGTGTTCTCTGCTTATTGAGCTTTTTTTGTTTATTATATGTTCGTGAGATTTGATTCAGATCAACATTTGAGTCTGATCTGCTTCATAGCTGTGAATCAGGAGCTTCAGTTGTGAAGAACAGGAGACTACAGCTGTTTCAAAGTGTCAGATTCATTTAACAAATATTTAATTTATTCTGCTACTCAGCTCATTTTCATGTTGGAGGTTGATGGGAACATTAAATACTTTAAAGTTTCTACTTTTTCAGACATCTTTAGCCCTAACACTTGTAAATAAACATCATAAGACTGAATAAAAGATTCTAGATTATTCTGATTCCATAAGATAATTCAATCAAATGCTCATAAAGCCCATCAATAACACCTGGTTTCTCGGTGGTTGGGATGGTTGGTAGGGTTTTTCTAGATGGGCGGTAAGTTGTTATTTGGTGATTTCTGGTTCTGATGTGTTTCTCTGTGAGTGCTTTATGAGGTCTGTTGCTAAGGTGCTGTGTGGTGTTGAGGTTCTGGGTGGCTGATTGATTGATTTGAGGTGGTTGTGTCGCTGTAATGTGTTGCTGGATGATTGGTGGGCTGTTCCTTGGTGGTTGCGTGGATGTTCTGCTTTGCTCCAGTGTTAACACATGCAGCAGCTCATTAGCATTTCTTTGGACAGATTCAAGAAGGCTACTTAACAGATGACTGAAACTTCTGTCGTTCTGAGATGAACATGAAGGGTTTCTGAATGAACGCAGCACTCGCCAGGCTGTCGAAGAGTTAACAATGAAAATGCAAATAACTGTTGGTTCGCCTCTCGTGTTTGCTGCAGAGTCTCGAGTGAGTCGTTGCTGTGGTTGTGTTGTCTGGGAAACCCTGACCTGATCTCATAGTTGTTGAGCTGCTTCATGGCTGCTTTGGCCTCCTGTTTGGTGTTGAAGGTGACGAAGGCGTAACCTCTGTTGTTCCCGTTAAAGTCCATCATCATCCTCACCTCGTAGATCTTACCGAACTGGAGACAAAATGAAAAAAGATTCAAGAACTAGGCAACTAGATATCATTCCATAGTTAAAAAACACTCTGCCCCTCTTTCACCTTCTCACACAGTGGAACCAGTTCGTCTTCAAACAGATCTCTCGGTAGTTTCCCCACAAAGATCTCGCTGCCTCTCTCCGGTGGCGGCCCGTCCCAACCAGGCGGTGGGCCTCCGTACCGCCGCTGGCCGTTCTCCTGAAACACACAGCCAAAAGACTAAAGAATGAAAACAGTAAAAAAACAAAAAAACATACAGTAATGATTCTAAAGAATATGAACCAAAGTCTATTTCCATCTGAGAATGCAGTACAACCAGTAATCTGCTCTTTAGGCAACTAAACCAACATCTGTACAACTTTGCACAATTGAATATTCAACATATCACAACATGCAGTAGGTTGTGTTTAAGGATCAGTTTGTTAAAATGCACACTTAAACCTTCACACGTGTTGAAGGACACTGAGAAAAAAGACCTCACAGCTTCTAAAAATGCAGCCACACTTCAGAAAGAAGCAGACTGAAATGTAGTAAAATCCTCTAGTGCGTCTCGTCCGGATGTTTCCTACCTGCTGCAGTTGGTATCCTGTGCGTTGCATTAGCGCTCGCAGTGCTGCCTCCTTCGGCGTCCCCGCCAGCCCGTCCCCGCTTGCTTTCTGATTGGATTCCATTGGGTGTGATTGACAGCAATATGAAAATCAGGGAAATTAGGGGTGCTCACTGGAAAACCACAGAAAACAACAACATAGGTGTTATTCTTGTTATTGTGTTCTGTGAAGCTTTAAATAAGAGATTTTCAACATTGTCTGTCCCTTGATACGCAGAGTTCAAAGTCAAGTGTGCAACAATAAATAAGCCTACCCAACGTTCGGTTAGACTTTCAAAAACAAGGGCTTCAAGGTTTCACGTTGTGAAAAGTTGAAATTTAGAAACAGCATTTTGTTAAAGTTGTAATTTCATTAGGTTTAGGAAAAGATCACAGTTTGGGTTAAAATAACTTTGTTACTTAAGTCAGTTAACTTACCTAAGTTATGTAACATTACTTGTGTAACTTAAGCTTAAACTAAAATAAAAACATTTAATGTTGACTTTTTGTTTCACACAGAAAACGAACAGGGTTTCAGGCCCCCCATCCACCCAACCACCTCCTTACATCAACTTCTCTGTTAAATATCCTACACCTGCCTTTAGCTGTCAAAACTGACCCTTCAGCTACGACTCTAAGACTCCACACTGTGTTACAAACTGACACCAACAGGTCTTGACCTTACGTCCATGGACGAGTTGGGGGTGAAGATGGGTTGACAATACAGGAAATCAGTTTCATGTAGATGGAGATTTACATTTCAGCAACTTCGACCAATAAAATATCAAACCATAACAGGCAGATTAATAACTCCCCACATTCTAAACTCTTTAAAATCATTGTTTGTTCACTGCAGCAAGGATCAAGGACGATGGCAGGATTTCCACTGTTAGTGTAATTAAACACCAGCCGTTAAAGCAGGAATTCAGTGAACAGTGTAAATCTTGACATTCAGATGATTTGAAGTCGTCTGAACTGCAGAATGTGGGAACATTTTAGATGATTTTTGTTTGCATGAAGAAGGTGAGGACAGGCTGAAACGATCTTTGTGCTCTTGATGTCTCACTTTTCCAAACCAAACAAATGTGCTGGTACACCTCAGTGCTCTTCACGACAGAGTTTAAAGGTTAGATAGGCTGCCTTCTGATTGGTCATCAGTTCAGTCCCTGAACCAACAGGATCATTCTCTCTCGCTGCCCTTGAGCAAGGCTTTACATCTCTAAGACTGTGTGTTTCTTAGGAAAACTCAGCATCCTGACTGGAGACAGCACCGACTGGCGCGGGATGTGCACGGACCGCCCAGAACCTGTTCACCCTGCTGCCGTCTGACAGGAGATACAGAAGGATCCCCTGTCGCACCACCAGACTGCAGAAAATCTGCCAAACTGGACGCTTCTTTTTATACAGACTGTGTCTCCTCACAGAGCTGCTGGTCCTCCATCCTGTTTTCCTGCTCTGAGCACCTGACGTGATGCGTGTTTTGACGTTAGCAGCAGAGAGGTCAAGGTCTGTTCAGTAATCATTGACAGAGACTCTGGACAGGCTGCAGCCTGGCTGACTGACTGAGTGGAAACATACAAGGCTTCACCCGAGAATTATGGGAACTGAATTTTGCACATTTTTATACTTCTAAACATGTGAGAGCCTCAGTGACATAAAACCTGCCTTATCCTGTAACTCTTCCCTCCAACTGAAACCCTGAAACCCTGAAACTGAACCTCAGCCCGCAAACAAGATGTCTGAACTCTCTAAAAACATCTTAACTGTCCAAATATTTCCTCACCTTCTAAAAATGCCCTCGCTCTCAGAAAATGAGCTGATGAAATGAAACATCCTCAGTGTCTTCTATTCATTAAGCTTCATTTACCTGCATTGTTTTAAAAACAATCATGTGACTTAATTTAAAGAAAACGTGATCAGTTTAATAAACTCTATAAACACCTGATGAACACTCGATGACTTGGAGGTGTCAGGAGGAAACTGTTTTAAATCTGTACGCACTGATCAGTGATCAGCATTATAGATTAATACATTTCATTTTCGTTCGGTTGTTCTTCCACCAGGAAAAACAGCCGTGTTCGAATCACTGAGCGGATAGAGAGACGTGGACGGAGGATCAGAAGGAACCAGGTTGTTTTCACAGCCATGAGAACACAAACACTGTAGTTTCTTCAGTCCCAGAGACGCCGTCCTGCTGCACCAAAAACTCACTACTGCACCACAGGTGGAGTCATCCTCCGCTGAAAATAGTCCCCAACAGATGTTAGAAACTACAGTGAGCAGCTGTTTGAGGCACCGTACTAAGTGTATCTAAGTATATATACTAAGTGTATCTAAGTATATATACTAAGTGTATCTAAGTATATATACTAAGTGTATCTAAGTATATATACTAAGTGTATCTAAGTATATATACTAAGTATATCTAAGTATATATACTAAGTGTATCTAAGTATATATACTAAGTGTATCTAAGTATATATACTAAGTGTATCTAAGTATATATACTAAGTGTATCTAAGTATATATACTAAGTGTATCTAAGTATATATACTAAGTATATCTAAGTATATATACTAAGTGTATCTAAGTATATATACTAAGTGTATCTAAGTATATATACTAAGTATATCTAAGTATATATACTAAGTATATCTAAGTATATATACTAAGTGTATCTAAGTATATATACTAAGTGTATCTAAGTATATATACTAAGTGTATCTAAGTATATATACTAAGTGTATCTAAGTATATATACTAAGTGTATTTCTGTGAGGAGGTTTTAAAGATTCACATCTTCAGGAGCAACAATGAGCTCAGAGCAGAGAGCCACCGACATTGACAGGATGTTTCGTATCAAGAAGAAACATTTTGAAAAACCACTGAGCGTCTGAATTATCTGTTAAAATAAAAGACTGAGCTGCTGTCGTCCTCAGAAAGAGAAAGAGCCCTCATCAGCACACTCTTCTGAACAGACACACAGCTAAGTGGCTACTTTACGCTAACCCTTTGAACCTTAAAGAAAGGCTGATCTAATCAGTTTAATGCTAAACAGCCTGCTGCTGCATCGTCACTGCATCCATTAGCATGTTGATCACACACACTTCCTGTCTTTCTTTTCTTTCTGTTCAATTTCAAAGAGAAACTCAGCAGTGAAAAAGAGAGATGAGCACTTCACATCAGAGAGGGAGGGACGAGAGAGACAACACAAAACAGACAGAGGTCGAAGGTCACGGGATGATGATGATGATGAGCTACAAACACATGACGCCTCAACATTCTGCTGATTTTTTTGTTTCTGTGTCGCCTCTGAAAAACTCAAACTCAAAAAGTTTCCAAAGATCACAAATCTGTCGGTCCGAAATTATTAATCTGGTATTCAAGTAAACGTAGAAATACAATCGTCAAACAAACGTCTAAAAATAATATATGAAATAATTTATGGTAATAAAAATAGTCTGCTACAAGTAAAAGTCCTCAATTCACACTGATACTTAAGTAAAAGTAAATGTCTGTATTAGTATCATCAAAACGTACTGAAAGCATGAAAAGTAAAAGTACTCAGGATGTAAACTGGCTCCTTTCCTTCACTTCTGTTATTGTACATATGATACATTGAACATTTTTTATCACTAATGAAAACATATGAGATTATTTTACTGTTCGTTAATGTGGAGCTAACTTTAGATACTTTGAGTACTTGCGTGTCAGAAGTAAAGTACTGCATCATATCTGATAAGCAGACGTTTTCTTCTGTAAAAAGTAACTACAGAGAAATACAGAGCAGTTAAAAGTCCAAGTAAAGTAAAACTGGGTCAAATTAGTACTGAGAACAATGCATCTCAGAAAACATGGAAATGCTGCTCATAGATTCGTTACATTAATGAACGTGCATTTGAACAGATGGAGGAGAGGCGGGGTCAAAGGTGAGCGGGTTCAGGTGACCTGAGAGGCTGCTGGTGGACAAACAGGCAGCTGGAATCCACCAATCAATGCAGAGGACAGGGGGGCGTTTAGCGCACACACACACACACACACACACACAGAGTCTGATGGTGAAGCTGTTGTGATTCGCTGATTAACACCTGTCCTCCCAAAAAACAGAACAGAACGTTTTAGTTCAAAGAGACTCGTTCAGCTTTTCCTTCAGAAGTTTCATCAGGTTTTAAATTTCCTCGAGAAGGAAGGTCAACGAGTCCAAACTGTGACTCTGTGACGTCTCACAGGTAAAAAGTGTCCCCTTCTTATGAGAACCAACATTATGAAAGCTGGTTGTCTCAGAAATACAGCAACATCGTCAGTAAAATAACTGTTGGGCTCATGGACACGCCCTCTGACACCGACATGATTGACAGCTGTGAGGTTCAGTCACACAGAGTAACGTTCTGCTACCATTCCCAGCATGCATTTCCACCGACCTGCCTTATCAGCCAGGTTCAGCCTCAGCGCTCTCTCACATTAATCTCAGTCGGTTAATAATTAATAATTCATCTTCTGTCTCCTGAACACAGACACACAGCAGCTTCCTGTCTGTTGACTCAGCTTGTACCTCGTGTTTAGTGCTAATTAGCATTAGCATGCTAGCACGCTAAACAAAGATACTGGTTTCCTTTCTGGCTCTAAAAAGTGGATCGGACGTCCTCCCTAAGACCAGGAGAGACCACGGCTCTCAGATCTGTGTGCCAGCTTCCTGTGTGTTCATAAATAATCTCAGCTGGTCTGGGATCAGGTCTGCTTCCGGGCCCTAGAGTCCACCCTGAATCTGGAGATCCAGGATTTGACTGAGAGTCAGCTCTGCTCTCTCAGGTCTTTTAAAGGAGACGTTTCATTCATGCGTTGCTCTCAACTATTACTTTGTCTCTGTTTTTAGTTTTAACGCCTCCTCAAAGCTGCGTTCACTCTGCAGGTCTGAAAGCTCAGTCCTGAATTTTTACCCAGATCCAATTTTCTTTTGATTGACTGTGAAAGACCCGAAGTCGCACGGCAGCCAGCATGGAGCCCACAGAGCTCAGCGTCTCCCGTTTCATTCTCAATTTCTGGTAGAAGAAGAAGGGAAGTCCTGAGCAGGTGATAAGGAGGACGTCCTCCACGTCACCACAGCTTTGTTTAGATCCGAGCTGTGACGTCGGGCGCTCTAGAGGGACGTCAGAGTCACATGAACTCCGATCTGAGCGTTCAGACTGAGGTCACATTTTAAAAATCTGGACCTGATTTGGACCACATGTGAAAGTGGCTCAAATCTGAACTGGAACAGATCAGACCGACAGAAACAAATCAGATCTGAGCGTCTGTTTTCCTGCTGCTGAAAGCTGCTGTAAAAGTGACGGCGGCGTCAGGACGCTGTCAGCTGGCTGAAACTGTTCTCTGGCTCTGTGCTCATTTTATTTTAACCATCTCAGAAATATAAACGTACTTAAAAACATACTTTAGGTACATTTTCTGTATTTTCACTGAAAGGTACTTTGTTAAGTCAAAAAACTCTTTAAATTTATCAAATACCACATTACTTTGAAACTGCTTCACCTTCAGGTCACTTTGTTAAACACACATTTAAGGTTAAATAAGGAGAAATTTAATACATTCAGGGATTAAACTGAGTTTTCTTTGAGGACGAAGGAGATTTTTAAAAGCTGAATTTTCACCATTATTGAGAAATAAATGTCACATGAGAAGTATTAGTGGTAAAAATATAAAGTAGAATAAATTACTGATTTTTTATCATTTTATTTTAACCCTTAAACGTCATGGAAAACACACTAAAATATAAACTTACTTAAAGTATTTATTTCTTAAAATGTAAGTACATTTTGCTTTACAATACTTTTACTTTGTTATGAATGAATTATTTTACACTGTGGTTTTACTTAAATATCCAGAACGTCTCTGCGGCCCTGAGTACTTTAATTAACGGATGTTTAACCCTTTAAAAACACCTGAAACCTCACAGAAATGTCCTTCTGTGTTTGGATCAGTGTGTATTTTTCATAATATTTCTGCTTTTGGTAAAGTAACGTTGTGAATGCAGGACTTTGACTTGCAGTGGTGTATTTTTACACCACAGTAAAGTATCTGAATACACTGTTAATATTTTATTTGAAGTTCCGCCATTATTTTAGTTTTTTCCTCAGTTTAACAACAGACAGCGGTCAAGCGACACCGACTCAACACCCTCTCTCTCTCTCTCCTTTACACAAATGCTGCTTGGCCTGTTTGTCCAGTTAGCCGTGTCCGGCCTTCCTGATGGCTACGGTTCATCAGACACCAGAGAAGAAGAGCGGTCGAACGACACTTACTTTGCATGCTCTCTCTCTCTCTCTCTCTCTCTCTCTTCAGCTTTAAAAGAAATAAAATTTAACCTTCTTTTTTGTGAAAAACAGAAAGACTCACCTGAGCAATTTCAGAGATCACCTCCCGCCGCTCAGAGCTGTGTCATTCTGAGGGCCGAGTGTGTGTGTTCACGTGTCATCAGGGGCCTCACCGTCTGTGTGTGTGTGTGATCACATCATATCAAACTCCAAAGGTTCACTGTCCTGGTGTTAGCTTTACGAGCCGGCCGGCGTTAATGTTTAACTGCTGCTATCTCTGGACACACACACACACACACACACACACACACCTACACACACACACATGCAAATACACAAACATAACGCACACAGAACCAGCAGGACTGTGTGTCTGCTGCAGGAGGCCTTTGACCAACAGGCACTATGTGGATCACAGTGCTCTGTAAAGGTCTCTTCACCTACTAACACACACGCACACACACACACACACACACACACACACGCACACACACACACACACACACACACACACACAGGGGAAACACTGCAGCTGTTAAACTTGTTAAACTGAGGTTAAATAAATGTTCAGCTCAATAAAAAACGGCCTTCAAACATTTAAACATCCACTAAATCATTGGTTCTGTGGTAGAAAGTGTCTCTGGCCAACTAGCTTGTCAGATAGCTAGCCAGCTTACTAGCACACCTCCCAGCATGCATTGCGTTTGCATGGTGGGATTTTATTCCCCGGGGGTTTGGGGCTCTACAGATAATTAGATTTTTATGTGTGTGTTTGTCTGAGGAAGCTGTGACGGAGGTTTGTTTGTGTGTTTCTGGGAATCACGACTTGTATGACAGGAGTCACATGATGTTTAACACGTGGTTAATGTTTTGAAACGTTGCAGTTTGCTCATGTTTAGGCAACTAAACTACTCATTTGGTCCCATGTGCTGCTGGGACGGGGACGGACGGAGCCGTGCGTCCTGTTTGTGTCTGTCTGTCCCACCTATCCAGTTAATACAACATGTGATTGGACTGTACTTCAGCAGAGAGCAAACAGTATGTTAGGAGCAAAGGGCCCCGGCCTCCAGGATCAGGACTATTTTCTTCTTCTACTTTTCAGAGTTTCAGAGCAGAGCAGCTGAAATCCTGTGTGTGGATCTCTGTGTGAAGCAGAGTCTGTAAAAGATTCGACCTTTTGAACATCAAGTTTCAAACCTGGAAAACAAACTAACACACCGGGAGACTCTGACAGCACAGCTGTGAAGGAGGACAACTCAAATCCTAAATAATGTTTGCAGAGATTTGTTTTCACTCTGCGAACCTTCAGAACGTAGTTTCTTTAGTTGTCAGATGTAAAGATGTAAACACTGATTTTGGATCTTTCAAATCCTTCTTTCAGTTTCAAAACATGGCGTCTTCCTCCCATAGGTTCAGGAGAACATCGTGGTTTGGGTTCGAACATCCTGTCAGAGGGGCGGCCCGGGGACAAGATCCTATCCAACGGGGGCCCGCGGTCTAACATGTGTCAGTTCAGGGTCCTTGACCTGAAAACATTAGAGATCCACAGTAAAGCGAGTCGCTGTGACTGAAGACTTTTTCTTCTAGTTCAATCAGCAAAGTCACAGGACAGATGTTTGTCAACGTTTAGCCACAAACTGCCGGACAGGATGTCTGATTATTTCACAGGCCTTTAATGTGGAGCAGCTCCACGTGTAACAGAGGCCTCGCTCTGAGTGACGTGGCTGTTTACCAGCAGGGAGGCTGTAATAAAAGACCACCCAGGTGCAGTGTGGGAAATGTTTTGGGACTAAAGATGGGAGGCTCAGCTGCTCAGCTCGGTCTCTCACTCTGTCTCTCTGGAGGACTGAATGATTGTTGCTTCACCTGAAAAACACAGAGGAGCCCTGAGTAGTTTCTGCAGGTCTTCCTGGATTCAACAACCTGCAGCAACTGACCTGTATTCAGCCTTCTAGGCGGAACTCAGGGCAGAAAAGCCAGATGTTCTGCCTGTGAGCTTCTGATAATAACTGAAGTAAATCAACATTTTTCGTCTCATGTCTTTCAGGCTTTAAAATGGATAAAACAATATTCCACGCAGCTGCTTGATCTGCAGAGACTCTCAGACCCCGAGGAGGGCCGGTCAGACCTCTGGTGTCCAGCTCACCTCAAACCCGTTGAACTTTCCTGTAAACATTTATTTTTTTAAGGTTTTGCTTGACGTTGAACCCTGAAAGAAGACGAGTAAACACGCGTCTGTGTGACGCTTTCACTTGAGCTCAAGCTGTCAAGGAAACACAGAGGGATTTATTCAGTTCAGCAAATATTAACTGCAGAGCTCCTGCATGTTTTAACGCTGTGTGTTGGCAGTCTAACAGTGAGGCCCTTGATTCAATCAAAGGGGGGCACACACACACACACACACACACACACACACACACACTGCAGGAAAGTTCTGCTCTGAGGTGTCAATATTTAATCTTCTACGGCTGCATCAGAAATAATCCTCACGCTGTCCTTCCAGGTCAAATCTGGCGCCTACATTACCCACAATGCAACACTTCCTGCTGCAACAGTTCATTTGGGGATGTGGAGCGGGGCCCCTACTGTTACACAGCGTGAATTCATGTTGAGTGAGACACTTAAGCTTCTGGGTAGTGTGACGCCCCTCCCACTGTCTTGGAGGTTGTGTTGAGGTGGGAGGGCCGTCAGCTGATTGAGCTCACCTGGGCCCTTCGGCCATAACAGCGGGCCCTTGTGTTCGGTCCAGTCTCTCCCTCCCTGCAGCGTACGTCCACGCTGCTGCGCCTTCTTTTGCACTATGTTGATTTCAGTCTGCATGGGCTCCCCGGGGGGGCCAGCATGGCTCAGCAGTGGGCGGGGTTCATTCTGTAAGCCAATCACAGCAGGCGTTCTTGTGTTGTAGCTGCAGATGTGAAACAAAGGTTGGGATCGGTGTGACGTCACAGAGGTGGTCCTGCAGCTGCTTCAGTCCTGGGACCTCAGGGCCTGCCGAGCTCAGAGCTTAATGAGAATGAGCAGGTCTCAGACACTGTGTCAGATAGAGTGGGCACAGATTTAGGGCCCGTCAGATTTAGGGCCCGTCAGCGTGCAGCCATTCATGAATAAAAGGTAACATTTTGGATGGAGAGGAGAGGACGTGGGAGGAGATGAAGAGATTAGTCACATCATGTCTGTTGTTTTGTTGTTTTGAAGCACCTGCTGGATGAAATGTGCTTTATAAATAAAACTGACTTGACTTTAAGCTGCTGACTAAGCTTTTTAATGCTCTGTTGAATATTTTCAATTAAATTATATCTGTTTGAGTTCCTGTATTAAATCAATATATATGTTGTAAAATGTTGTTCAGAAATATTCCTCATGTGTCTGATGATCATTTTAACTCAACCTGACTGCTTCCAGTTTGCTCAACAGGGTGTCAGCTGGTTTTTAAAGATAAACTATTTGTTTGTGAATAAAGTGGCTTCATTTCATCATAGATTTCTCCACCAGAACCTCTTTCAACAAAATCCTTTCTAACTGATTTAGGTTGTTGCAGTTTACAAGGAAGTTTTACCTACAGCAGAGTGAACCTCTCTCTCTCTCTCTCTCTCTCTCTCTCTCTCTCTCTCTCTCTCTCTCTCTCTCTGATGAGGACCTGAACAGACTGAACGGATCAATCTCCGGCTTTTATTCTGACCTCTGAACAAATCTCACCTGCACCTCTCGTCCATGAATCTGCTTTAAACGTGTTTTTAATATATATTTCTGGAGAAAAGTTGACCGCAGTTCTTCTCCGCCTCCGGAGGACCAGAGGACCGGAGGACCAGAGGACCAGAGGACCGGAGGACCAGAGGACCAGAGGATGAGCGCGCTGGACGCGGACTTTGAGCGGCTGCTTCAGCTGAAGGAGGAGCGGATCGGGCAGATGGAGCGGAGGCTGCGGGAGAAGGAGGAGGAGGCGCTGGAGCTGCGGAGGAAGCTGCACAAGTGTCAGTCGGTGCTGCGGGGCAGCGGCCTCTGCAGCCCGGACTCCTGGCCCGAAAGCCGGCGCACCCGGCGGGCAGGGGGGGTGTCCGCGGAGCCGGTGGAAGAGACGGAGCTGCGCAGGTTCTCCAAGACACTCAGGTGAGGGACACAACCTGAAACCCAGACATATTCAGCTTTGGTTAAGTTTTCTGATGCGTGTCTTTGCAGAAGATCCCTCAGCTTAGTGATGATAATTATTATTAACAGTCAGGGTGAAGGTGAACTTTTTATAACAGTGAAACACGTGAGAACACGTTATTATTCCAACTGATTTCCAGGATGAACCTGCTGCCTGATTCTTACAGTGAAACTAAAGACTAAAGACTTTTACATGTGGTTTGAACTTCATGTGTCACATAAGAGTCGATTTATTGAAACCCATTTTAAAGACTCCTATAACAGATCATGTTTCCTTCATATGTGACAGGACATGTAAGTAAACTGTTTAATGAGGGTCTCTATTTCAGAGTTTCAAACTCTGCGTGGAACCAAACTCATCCAACACAAACACAGACTGTCTCTCTGTCTGAAACTGATCTGAGATGTGGAATAAATACTGTCCAAATGTTTTGTAGCTGTGAGGAAAAGTTTGAATGTGAATCTGAATATCAGAAAAACCCAAAGTGTACAGACCGATTCTACAGGTACAAAACAAACCTACAAGCAGTTTTGTCCCACATTTGACAGTTCTTCTGAATAGCCAATGGGAGTGCTCGTGTTAACGTGTCATTTGACTATCCAATCAGGAATGTCAGTTCACCATCCAATCACGGATCCAGGTGGGCGGGCCTTTCTTGCAGGGAGTTTGTGCTTCAAAATAAAGTGAGCAGTTAATGCAGTTCCATAATCTGCTGTACAGTAAATGTCTGTCAAAGCTGTTTTCAAGGAACTAAATAGTAGAAATAATGTATTTTATTATATGCATTTACATTATCAATACTTTCTATCTATCAATACAGTATATATATATTAAGGTGGCAAATATTTATTTCATCATATGTATAATATATATATATATATATATACAATATATTCCAATATCATGTATTTGGGACAGTATTTGTTCCAAACTGTCTCTGCATGTTTTTATAAATGTTCAGTTTGCACTGACAGCAGTCAGCCTGCAGAGGGCGCCACAGTTCTGCTCTTCATGAAGCTCTGATAAGTTTAAATGCTGAATGAATTAAACTGAAACACTGTCCGAATGAAGCCATTTCATTATTTTGGCAGCTGAGTACAAACCTGAGGGTCGAGGCCCTCCAGGACGTCAAAGGATCAATATCAAGCATCATGTATCAGACTTCACACAGCTCCTCTGACACACTGAAGGCAGTGTGACTGTCTTTTCTGTCTCTGCGTTCGCTCTGCATCTCCTTTAGCAGTTTTGAGTCTTTTTGTTGTCACAAAGAATCATTTCTACAAATCAGGCTGGACAGTCACTGATGATTTCACTGCAGATCAATATTAATCAGCTAATTATTGCTCACACATTCAGGATGACTGAGGCTCCGGGCCCTCAGGGTCTCAGGTGACTGCAGATTTGTTTTGGCAGCATGAACCAAAGACTCCCAATAAACTGATTTAAGGACCCGAAGGAGGCCTCTGCACTGCGCCCACGTCCTGACACGTGTACAGAGCCTCTGCGCCTGAACTTTAATACCTTCATTATTACAGTTTCTGCTCCGTTCAGGGTCTGTAGCCCACTGGATGCTTCAGATCCCCAAAATGAACATGTGCTGAATCGGATGATCACAAAGAGACACAGAAACCAGCAGATATAACAGCTGACATGCAGCTCCTGCCTGTGCTGTGGGATCATTCAACAAACCTGTGATCCAAGATATCTGATCAAATACTTCATTTAAGAAAATCTGAGGAAGTGAGAATTTCAACAGATTGGCATCGTCCCTCAGGTGACAGGTGTCCGGCCTCAGTTGGCCCTCAGGTGGCCCTGTGTCCGGCCTCTGCTGGCCCTCATTGGCAATGTGTCCGGCCTCTGTCGGCCCTCAGGTGGCCCTGTGTCGGCCCTCAGGTGGCCCTGTGTCTGCCCCATGTGTCGGCCCTCAGGTGGCCCTGTGTCAGCCCTCTGTCGGCCCTCAGGTGGCCCTGTGTCGGCCCTCTGTCGGCCCTCAGGTGGCCCTGTGTCGGCTCTCTGTCGGCCCTGTGTTGGCCCCATGTGTCGGCCCTCAGGTGGCCCTGTGTCAGCCCTCTGTCGGCCCTCAGGTGGCCCTGTGTCAGCCCTCTGTCGGCCCTCAGGTGGCCCTGTGTCGGCTCTCTGTCGGCCCTGTGTTGGCCCCATGTGTCGGCCCTCAGGTGGCCCTGTGTCAGCCCCTCTGTCGGCCCTCAGGTGGCCCTGTGTCGGCTCTCTGTCGGCCCTGTGTTGGCCCCATGTGTCGGCCCCATGTGTCGGCCCTCTGTCGGCCCTCAGGTGGCCCTGTGTCGGCCCTCTGTCGGCCCTGTGTTGGCCCCATGTGTCGGCCCTCAGGTGGCCCTGTGTCAGGCCTCTGTCGGCCCTCAGGTGGCCCTGTGTCGGCCCCATGTGTCGGCCCTCAGTCGGCCCTCAGTCGGCCCTCAGTCGGCCCTCAGTCGGCCCTCAGTCGGCCCTCAGTCGGCCCTCAGTCGGCCTGCCTATAAGAAACCAAACATGAGGATTTAATCGAGTGAATAAAAGTGAAATGGATTTCGATGCTGCAGCAGCTGATGGCAGCAGCAGACACTCAGGGTCACTGTGAGGTTTGCAGGTTTAACTGCAGATGCTGGACATGTTTATCAGCAAAACTAAAATCTTTTTCACATATGATGATCCTGTGGCGACCTGGATTAGCCTATAAGGCTCTGAAAGGCAACAGGTTACATGATGTGCACAGTAAGAGGGAGGTCCTGAACCCCCCCCCACACTCAGGCTTTAGATCCGGCCCTGACACTCAGAGCTCCACAGATGTAGAAATATCACGGACAGAAGCTGTAACCTCAACTTTAAAAAAAAAATGTCTTTTTCACATCTGGTTTGACAAAAATGGTGAGCAGAAAATAAAGATTTTAGGAGCAGATAAAAATGAAGAGCAGCAGAGAGGAGGAGGAGGAGGAGGGAGGAGTTGAGGCAGAGCAACTTTTGGACGCGTCTCGGTTTCACTCCTCCGTTAAACCTCCTGCTGCTCCGCGTTAAACTAATTAAACTAATGAGGGTTATTAAACCGCAGCAGATCTGCAGCCCCACATCCTCCCGGATCATTTGTTTCAGGATCTGCAGGTTTTCTTTTCTGCCGTTTGTCTCTCGGGTGGCGGATTCAGTTTGCAGCCTGGAACTCTCACGGGAGCCGGAATTTGGCTTCGTTTTCATTTTTCATTCGTTTCCAACCGGAATATTTGCTGTTTCCAGACGCGCTCGTGCTCCTGGTCTCAGACTCGAGCATCAACCAGTGGAAAGTGATGGAGATGTTCATTTCTTCTGCTCTCCGGAGGCTCTTCGTCGCTGATTTGTTCTTGTGTTCTGGTGTTTAGTCCGTCATCGCACTTTTCCTCCTCCACCTGGCTGAGCTGCACGGCGATTCAAACCGGAGGAAATGTTTTATTCCGGATTTAAACTGTTTCACCTGGATTCTACTGCAGCTTCTTACCGCACTTTAATCCTCTTTAAGGAATAAACCCAACACGTTTGACTTCTGCCTGAAACCGTTTGGAGGAATTTAAACCAGCAAGATTTGTTATATTATTAATTAATAATTTCGCGCTTGTTTTATCATGTTGGAGTTAAAATCCTGGAACCTGTGGATGTGTATTTGATCCCCCACTTTTCAATATTATTTCTCACATAATTACATTTTCCCTGGAGGTCAACCTGCTGCTCCTTTGGTTTTTCCCGCATGCTAGAATCATCTTTTGTTAAGGAGAGGAAATTCTGGAAGTGGTGAACGGTTTCTGACTTCATCGCCTTTGTTTCAGATCAGTTTTTAATTCAAAGGAAGGAAGGAAGGAAGACCCCTGAGAACCAGTTAACCCCCACCTTACCCCCACCCAGACTTTTCCCTGTTTGAGTTGTCTTCGTGTTACATTTTTTTCCTGGAAGACGGAGCCGATGACTTGGACTCTAAGGAGCCGTGGTATCTAAAGGATACAACAGTTGAGGTGACCTGGGGGACCCCAAGGAACAATCACAACATTTTGGAGAGTCTGTTGAGTACCCAGGAAAACCCTCTGAGGAACCACAGCTGAGAACCTGGCAAAACGCTCAAGTAGCCAAAGGAACCCCAGAAGACTCTAAAGACCCCTGGAGACTATTTAAGAAGCTCCGAACGATCAATGCCAGAGGAACCCTGAAGAATCCTTCTGAGAAACTCTAGTGAAATGCTCTGGACACCCTGAGGAAATCTGGAGAATCTGGAGGAAAACAGGAGGAAAAAGTGTCCGGAAGAACCTCAGAAGAACTCTAAGGTACCTGAAGACTGTGAGGATTGCTATGGATGTTAAAGGGACCCTGAGACTCCTTTAAAGAGACCTATTCAATCTTAACAAAAGTAGAGCATAGCTTTGGTCCCTGAGTTTTTTAATCCCAGAGACTCAAGGATCCAATAAGGATTCTGGAGGAACCCTGAGGAACCCTGGCCCTAAGGAAGCTGAAGCCCTTGAGGATTCCAAGAGTTAAGTATTTTGAGGAACCCTATAGGGACCCTCAAGATCCAGAGAAAATCTGGGGACCACAGAGGAACCCCAAACACTCTAGAGGAACCCTTAGAACTCCTCGGGGACCCCCCCAGAGAACCATGGGCACCCTACGTGACCTGCAGTACGCCCTGCAGGAGAAGATCGAGGAGCTGCGGCAGCGCGACACCCTGATCGACGAGCTGGAGCTGGAGCTGGATCAGAAGGATGAGCTGATCCAGCGGCTGCAGAACGAGCTGGACAAGTATCGGTCCGTGCTCCGGCCCGCCACCGCCCACCAGGTCCAGGCCCAGCAGCAGAGGCTCGTCCTGCAGCCAGACCAACACCGGAGCAAACGGCAGGCCATCTCCGCCGAGCCCACTGCCTGCAACATCAGCGACCTCAGCCACGTCACCCTGCCCTTTTACCCCAAGAGCCCACAGTAAGTCCACTTTATATGTGTGTTGTTGAAACCTGTTGGGGACTTCAGGGAAGTTTATATAAAACGATGAGAAATTTGACCGATGTATTTGTATCAGGCTAAATGTTAGCATAATACAGTGCTAACATTCAGACCGCTGCCATTGGAAGGAGCCAAACTAACAACTGTTTCGCTCTCCAGCTGTTACTGTTTCACCAAAGATTTGAGTTTATTTTAGGCGAGAAATATGTGGCCACTTGATCAAAAATAATGCCTATTTAAAACTTTGTTGGGAAATGTGAAGACCTGCTGCCTTAGCAGGCTAACTCTTGCTAGCAGCGTCCCACTTGGGGACAACCATCTGATTTCAGCAGCTCTTCGGTAATTTACCTCTAGCAGTGATGTCTGAGATTTTGCAGCCAGAACCAACTCTTTAGCAAAAGTTACATAGCCCCCCTTTAAAGTTAGCATCACCAGTTAATGAAAAAAAAGGGTTGTGAACACTTTAAGCAAATTACAGATCCCAATCAACACACCCGCAACGTTGTGTGAGTCTTTTGGGGTGGAGGAGCAGTGGATAAAACACATGCCTTTGGTGTGAGAGACCCGGGTTTAAATCCACTGTGACACATCCACCAATGTGTCCCTGAGCAAGACACTTAACCCCTCGTTGCTCCAGAGGCGTGCGACCTCTGACATGTATAGCAATTGTACGTCGCTTTGGATAAAAGCGTCAGCTAAATGAATAAATGTCTTTTTGTTTTGTTGCAACCCGTTCTCACTCAAAGTCTTCACATGCGGACTCGAGGTCAAGGCCCCTTGGTGTCAGTTTGTAACGCACTGGGGAGCCTTTTAGCATCGTTTTTGACCATTAAAAGTAGGCCGAGCACATAAATAACAGAAAAGTCAGAGTAAGGATCCAGGTGGGCCATAAACCGGACTTTCACCCAGGAGACCGGCGTTTGTTTCCTGTGTGAAACAAAGAGCCAACAGTGATTCTTTTTAGTCAGATCCATAAGTACCGTCACTTAACTTAAGTAATGTAGTTATTTTAAACCAAACTACAATATTTTGCTAAACCGAACCAAACAAGTTTCACAATTTTGCACACTAGTTTTATTTTGAAAGTCTACCCGTACGCTGCATATTTATAATTGCTAACACAACACTAAGGGGTACCCAAGTGATGCCAAGAGGTTTAACCGAGCGTCCATATGTGAGGAGTTTGGATGAGAACGTGTTGTTTGTTGATCTGACTGCTGACGAAAACACCAGAAGGTTTTCAGTTTTAAGCACTGAACTAAAAACTACTCAGGTAAAGTCTTGGTTAAAAGAGCCAATCTCTGACTGTAGGAGACACAAACTCCACATAAACATATTGTCATTTAAAGTTATTTAGATAAGAGAACCGGCTGCACTTTATCTGGAAAGTCTCTCGAGGAAAGTCTTTACGCTTTAGTTTCTGGTTGTGTTTAGAGAAGACGCCGTTACACTGAGCTGGTTCTGGATGCCCACCAGGCTCTGCTCAGGAGAGCCCGTCTGTTTGAACTCAGCAGTCTGCCGTAGTGAAATGCTGATTAAAAGCAGGCAGATGAGTGGAGGCTGCCAGCAGAGCTCCTGCAGGCCTCCGGGCAGATTAAACTTTCAAATGTTAATGTTTCCCATCAGTCCAGACTGCTCAGGTGGGGAGAAGGAAACAATTTATGCCCTCTAAGAGTGAACATTTATAGTACGCTGCTCTCCTGTCTGGTTGTATTTGTTCAGGGTTTCAGACGTCTGACTCTGAGATTTCTGTGCTGGAAAATAAAAACAGTCTCTGTTACTCTGAAACATCCAAGAGAGTAGAACACCGTCAGACAAAGTGTTCAGACACAACATTTGTTTTGTTGGAAGATCAAAACAAGAGTCTGATTTGTGGAGACGTATATTACATATTAATCTAACTTTTAATAGCGCATAAGAGTATTCTGTGAAAGTGCATCTGGAGCAGCTGGCGGTAAAAGATTAAATTAATTTGCCTTTTAAATGATGGCTGCCAAAAATGATTAGAATAATTATCTGAAGGTGTTTTATTGGAGTAGAGCTGAGACGATCAGTCAGTTGATGGCTGGAACAGTTTTATTAATGAAAAGATTTTAAAAGCTTCTTAATGTTCTAGTTTTCTTAGTCTTCTGTGAGTGTGGTGGACATTTTATTACTGTCTGACATTTTACTGTTTTATTGAGAAAATAACAATTTAATGAGTAAAGACAGTAATTATAATCTCAGCTCTTTGTTTAATCCTTCCTCTGCAGCTTCTGTATGTTTTCCTAATCCGTGCTCTCAGACACTAAAGACAATAAATCTTGCTGCTGATCTTTACTCTCTGTAGAATCATCGCTCAAGTTTCAGTTTAGTTTTTCTGTTTTTTTTCACCTTTTATTCATACAGAGACTCAGACTGAGACCAGGGTCTATTTTACAGCTGAGCCCTGTGTACAGCAAACCGATACAAATATTAATAACAGATATAAAAATCTAATTTAAAAAAAAGACAATTTACAGGTAACAATTACATTTGTGAGGAAAGTGTTCATTCCACATTGTTTTAAATTGTCCTGTTCAAATCAGGACATCTAGTTTAAACTTGTCCTGTAATTTATTCCAAGAATTTACAGCATTAGATTCAAAGGCAGTTTTCCCTGCTGAGAATGGGCTCAGGGAATTTCTAAGACTAACCAATCTTTGGAACGTGTCTGATAACCACCGACTTTCCAATTTATTTAAGCAGTCAAATAGCTGGGAAGTTTATGCGTTATAGCTTTATAGACGAATAATAACCAGTGCCTGGTTCTCCTGGCGACCAAAGAATCCCAGCCCGCTAGCAAGTATAGAAGACAATAGTGTGTGTTGTAATTGGCACCTGTAATAAACCGCAAGGCAGCATGATAAACTGCATCACGAGGTTTTAGCACTGCAGCTGAAGCATGCATATACAGTATGTCGCCATAGTAAAGTACTGACATGAAAGTAGCTTCTACAATGTCCATTGTATGCTGATAAGACAGACATGATTCATTTCTGTAGAATAAACCAATCTTCACTCTTAGCTTGCTCACTAAAACAGTAAGATGGGTTTTAAAAGGAAACTGTTCAGTATGCTAGAACACGTTTGATAACAGTACCATCCAGTGTTCTCATTCAAATGTTGTTTTCTGGACATAGAAGAGAAGAATATAGTATTAGTTTTGCTAAAATTCAGTACCAGCTTCAGATCAATAAGAGATTTTTGTGAAATTAAAAAGTCTGAAGAAGAGCAAGTGCTCGAGCAAAGGATCAGACAGTAGCATAAATGACTCTGTCGTCCGCATAAAAATGATTTTTACAATTTATGACTTTGCACCATCTATTACAATAACCTGGTTTCTATCACTCGGATAATTTTTAAGCCATTTGCAGGAAGGACCATTGTGTCTCCACCTTTGTGAAGAGGCAGCCCCTTTCCATACTCCTGGGAACAATAGCAATTGTTAATGTAAGGTTAAAAATATGTGTCACGGCTTCAGAAATCTGTGGAGCAGCACTAACTAGCAGACCAGGCTCCAGCCCATCTGCCCCTGTCGCTTGTTTTGTATCTATGGCACACAGAACATGTAGTGCTTCATTTACAGTGAAAGGTTTTAGTGTAAAATCTTGAGTATCAGCAGCTTTATCATTTTATCACTCTAGTCTTGGTTTCACTACAAGTAGCTGTAGAGTTTCTTTCAGATAAACAACCAGCTGCAGTGAAATGCAGATTAAATACTTGCATAATTGCATTTTTATCAGTAACTGGTCCTTTGTCTGATATTATTTCTTTTGGTAAAGGGTTGAAAGAACTGTTTTTTAGAGTTTTAACTGTTTTCCAGAATTTAGCCGGGTCCCCATAACATTCCGCTAATGTGCTTGCATAGTTTGCTGATTTTGCCTTTCGTACAAGCATAATGCACAGGTTTCTCAGACTTAAAAGACTGCCAGTCAGAAATTAATGTTGATGTCCTCGCTTTCTTCCAGGCCAAATTTCTTTTATACACAGCCTCAGTTAACAGTAAAACATCCTTGGGTGAAGATGTTCCAGTGTATGCGTGTGTGCTTTGCAATATCGTAAAATGTGTTCCCGACGTCTTCAGCACAGACACACAGGTGTTTCCATGTAAACGCTGTCAGCAGTGTTTCGTCTCTGTGAAAGACGGTCCAGGTTTTCGTCTCTGTTGCCCGACAGCTGCTGCTGTCACAGATCTTCATTTATACACATATGAATATGAAACTGCGTGTGTCGGTGCAGAGTGGGAGGGACACTGAGCTGATGATATGCAGGGCCGGACGGCAGCTGACACAAACCTCAAAGCTACATTTTCTTCTCATTAAAAGTCAGCTGGCTGGAAAATGTGGCAGCTTCAGGATCTTATAACAAATCAGGAAGTTTATCTTCAATACAAAGCAAATTAGCCAACATGCTGACAGTGACAGGAGGTTAATGTTCAGCAACGCAGAGGAGGCTGCAACCTTCCTCACATCAACACATGAGACTAACGCCTGCTGCACCCGAAAGGGTTTAAATCTTAACTGATGTTAAAATGTAGGATCCCACAGACACGACGACAGAACGAACCGATGTTTAATGTTTTAATCTTAAGAACGCACCAGACGGTTCAGTCCAGATGCAGGACCACACATTCTGTGTTTATACTAAAGGGTACAGACCCAAATGGGCCCAGTTATCTTCTACTGTTCATCACCTCGCTGTGTTGTCTTCTTCTTCTGCAGTGGTTTAACGGCAGCGACTGGAGAATCAGCTCCATCAGCTGTTTATCTCCATCAGCCAATGAGCTTTTTTTCAGGATTTCCTGAACACTTAGATGGAAACTTTGCTGCTGCTGATTGGTTAGAATAAAACCAGAGGCTTCAGCCTGACAGCAGCTTAACTTCTTTCTGTCTAAACTTCGTATTGTGTGCTGTGAATAAACACTGCAGCCTTCACTAAACATCAACTATGTCGAACTTTCTCTATAAAATTACACTTATGTTTAGATTGAGCCCATTCTGAAAGCCCCAGGTCGATGGGCAGGGATTGAACATGAGACCTCGACAGTATAGTACAGCCTCTGTGACTCGCCTGTGACGGGTGACGTGTAAAGAACCTGTTGGATGTGTACCTGTGCAGCAGGTGGTCCTCCTCCCTCTGGGTTTCTCATTAAGCAGACAGCAGGAGGCTGCAACATGCAGCCGCTCCAAACCCTCATTGAGACATCGGTAGAGTCAGCGGCTCTGATAACAACACCGTTTAATGTTGTGATGACGGCTCCTTCACGCGGCTTCGTCTTCCTCTGCAGCAGTTTCTCTTGTTAAATCATGAAAGTTTCTGAAACGTGAGTTTAAAAATGATCCTTTTCCACAAGCTACAGTTTATTTAACATTTTACAATACAGGGTTGTGTAAGGAGATGAAGTTGTTCCTTTTATGCTCAAAAAACAAAGGTTACACACAGGAAATATATACAGTAGGTGGCTGGATTAATAAGTCATAGAAATAAACTACCATCAGTGGAGCAGCGCTGAGGATGAGTCTGAGTTTAAGAGTCTGACAGCTTGGGGGGAAAAGCTGCTCTGCAGTCTGGTGGTGCAGCAGCAGAAACTTGTAGATCTCTTCCCAGCATGCAGCAGGGTGAACAGGCTGTGGCTGGGTGGGTCCTGTCCTTTAGGATCCTTTAGGCTCTGCAGGCACCTCACCGATATCACTGATGCTCAGGAGATGGTACCAATGAGCTTCTGAGCAGTTTGAATCTCCGCTGCAGAGCCCTCCAGTCCTGTTAGTGATGTTTCTTTCTGTTCATCCTCCGTAAAAGGTAACTTGGTCTTCTTAAGCTTCCTCAAGAAAAAATCCAGTCGTTTCTGAGCTTTCTTCACCAGCGTGGAGATGTGAGACGACCATGTCAGGCTCCACCTCAGCTTCACTGATGGAGACGGGAGCATGTGTCTTTATCTCCTTTCTCCAAAAAGCATCGGTCAGCTCCTCGGTTTTTGGCTGCTGTTGAGCAGTAGGTTGTTCTCTGTGGACTCTGCAACATTGCAAACTATTTAGTTAGCACTTGCACTACCATAGCAACGCTGTTTCTACTGGTGGGGATGATGTTTGTAGTGAGTACAATAACCTCTCTGCTAACCAGAACGTTTCTACTTCTGCCAACTGTGTCTGCACGTTTCCAGTTAGAACGTTCTCATTTATTCCGTAGTGTTGATATTTCAAATTGTAGTTTGGACGTTTGCACTAATTGTGTTTCATCAGTGGAGTGCTGCTTTGAACGTGCAGCAGATAGTGTTCTTTCCCCAGAGCTCAGTGTAATATAATATGTTTTTTGGTGTGTGCATGCCAACAATAACAGCTACTGTGTTGGTTTTTAATCCACGTGATCCTCCCACACACACACACACACACACACACACACACACACACACACACACACATACACACACACACACACACACACACACACACACACACTCACACACACACACACAGATCTCTACACCCTGACAGGGTTTCATTTACCAGCCCACCACTTCTGGCTGTCAGCGTCCTGCAGCTTGTGTGTGTGTGTGTGTGTGTTATTTAAAAACATAAAAGTATTACAGTAGAGTGTGTGTGGGCTGGAAACACCCACCAGCTCTCCTGCTGTCTGCAGTAACGCATCATGAGCATTTTCAGCTGGCCACAGCAGACGAGTTAATGATCAGCTGAGACTCAGCTGTCACAGATCTGCTGCTGAGAGAGGACTCTTGTGTTGAAGCTGAGGAGGGCCCGTCTGTCACACTGAGCCGGTTTCCATCCCACATCATCTGTATCATCTGTGCAGGAAACATGATCCTGATGGCGGTTTTACTGAAGCCCTCAAAGAGGTCACATTCTGCTCACGTTCAGGTTCATAGTTTTGTTTAGAGGTTGGAGCAGAGCAGGTCAGACTGCACATCGCTGCAGCTCCTCTTTTCACCCTGCGTGTGGAACACTTCGTTTCAGCTACCGAGTGAAGCATCTCACTTCTATTAGATCTTTGTTTGTTGCACATGCACAGTAACTAGGTAAGGACTATTGGCCAATCAGAAGCAGAGTAGGGTGGGTCCTGGCAAGCAAGGGAGTGTGATCCAAAACAATTAGTCTGATTCCAAAACTCAGGCAGAACAACCAGAACCAGCTTCAGAACCCGGACTGGATCAACAGCTTCAGAGCAGTGAGTTATTAATCTGGAACACATTTATCTTTCATAACGTTTGAGCTGAGCTCTGTCTCCACATCACAGAGACAGCTTTATGTCCTCTCACCGCCTGGAGGGCCACACCAGCCGTTACAGAGTGATGCAGAGAGGTCACCAAGGTAAAGCCTGGACTTCAGCCCAGCTGTGTTCAGTTCAGGAGCAGAGTTTTCTGTGGGAGAGGGGAACTCCCTTTGGCCTTTTTCACTTTGCAAACCTGTTACATGCACAGAAAGATTTAGAACTCATAAAGGAGAAGAAGCCACGACCACCTCGACCCACGATGAGACTCCAGCACCACGGTGTCCATGTGCCATGTTGAAGCTCCTGTTTTCTAATCAGCATCTGGAGAAGCCTCTAGATTACCAGGAGAATGTGGTGAGGTCAGTAAAAATACTGACAGTGAAGCTCGCAGGTGGAGGCATCATGGTGTGGTGCTGTTTCTCTTCTCGTGGTACCGGCAGAATCCAAACTATGGAAGGGAAGATGAATGGAGCCATGTACCTGGAAGAAGAACCTGCTGGAGTCCTAAACGTTCTGCATAAAAGGTGTCGACCCAGAAGAACTTCTGTGGAAGGAACTGGAGATCAAGATTCACCAGCAGGTGTCTGAACCTTAAAGACCAAAATCCCACCTGGACCTGAGGGACCAGTTCCTTCATACAGGAGGCGTCTTGCAGCTGTGACCTCATGTGAGGTGTAGCCCCTCCCAAGGGCGTCACTTTGTGTTGAAAAGTGGTGGGAACACGGGGGCTCAGACTAGGGCTGTGAAGAGACACTCAGGCCCCGCCCACACCGCTTTCCTTTTAAAGCAGAGACCTTTAGCTACGTTTGCTCCTCCCATCCAGACTGAAACGGTAAACACAAAGACCTGAAAAGTTTGAAAACGCTGCCGACCCCCCAGGAAATTTAGATCTTGAAACACTTAATTTCCTGAATTCTGGTGAAAGTTTCTGCACCAATTTATGGTGGAAATGTTTTTATTTGTGTAAAAGGAAACACATAATTCAGGCAGCATGTGACATTTAAAAATCTTTAAATCAGAATGTAAAAAATCCAGAATGTGAGCGAGAGCAGCTCTCAGATCTGTTTCTCCTGCAGATCATCTGTACCGTCGTCCCTGCTCAGGCCTGGTTTAGTCTTCGCTCCTCTTTTGTCATGTTCTCAGGGGGAGAAACTGTGTCAGGAAGTCGTTAAAGTTACTGATTGGTGCGTAAATGTTTTTGGGTCATCGTATAATCAGTATTTTTTTTTTTAGCTTAAATTATTTGGGACGATGCACATTTGTTTCTTCTATATTTTAATTGCGCTGCATGTTTTCTTAATGTGCAAATAAAGGTTTTCATTTGTTATTTACCTCCAAGCTGTGACTCCTATGGCCCCTCCATGCTACACTTAAAGAAACCATGTGCAAATATTAAACAATATACACAATATATTCAGTTATTTACATAATTACCAGAAAGTAATAATTCTGCAGTGCATTTCTCTTGAATTTTATTATCTGTGTAGTTAAACGTGTACACAAGGAGCTGAACTGGAATTATGTTTAATGTTTAATTCGGTTTAATCTGCTGTCTTTGTTTGCTTCTTCTGACATCCCTGTCATTTACTTTTTTATTCAGCCCCTCCCACACACACACACACACACTTTGTCTCTTTGCTTTGTTTTCTCTCTGTCGGCCTCCTTTCCTCTCCAACCTGTGAATCTTCCTGTTGACTCTTCAGTCTTTCTTCCATTTTAATGTTTCTTTCCACCCTCCTTCCTCCCCCGTGACTCATGCAGTGAAAACACAATGCTCTGCTTCGTCACCCCCCCCCTCCGGCCGCTCTCAGTCTGTCTTCATTGGATTCGGTTTCCTCCAGAGTAAAGCAGGCTAAATATTTCTTTCTCTGCGGTCGCTCGTATCATCCAAAATAAAACTGTCCATCTGTTCTCACGGAGACCTTCAGGTGTAAGCAGAGTTACGTTAGCCAGCGTGTCCTGCAGCACTTTACAGCCTCAGACAGACGAGTCTGCTCCTCCACTCAGACACGTCCTCAATCCCAAGTCATCACGTGTGGACGCGTGGTCACGACCCGTTCAGCCCACTGGGGGAAGCCCTGTAGGGTTCTTTATGAACGCTAAAGGTTGATAAGTAAGGAGGTGGGGGGAACCGGTGTTTGTTTTTAGTTATGTTAAATAAGTTACGTAAAATGTAAACATAAGTTAAGTGAATTCCTGTAAAATATATATTTTAAGTCAAACCATGATCTTTTCCTAAACTTAACCAAAATTAAATGTTTCACAACGTTAACTACTAGTTTTATTTTGAAAGTCTAACCGGATGTTGCATATTTATTCTTACTATCCTGGAGTTTCAGTGCTCGTTCAGGAGCGCTCACACGTTAATAAACCACACACATACAGTCATTTCACGGTTCAGCTGAGAGTCCAGTCCCTCTCCCGCCTGTGTGTGATGATTTATTCTTACTATCCTATGAAGCCCCACACATTCAGAACCGACGCTAAAGCGTAGCCGGGCGTTAAAAAGCGACGCCCAGGGGTCTGAGCAGGCGCCTGTATGTGACGAGAATTTAATTTGGGACGAAGTGAAGAAGGAAGGAAAGAAGTAAAGAGCAGACTGGTTACATGATGACTGACCTGCTAACTTACAGAACACATCAGACCACAGAGCCAACGAGAAATAACGTCCGTATAAGCAGCACTTTTCAGCCTGTTCCCACACTGAGCATCAGTTCTTCATCTGAAGTCCAGAGAGCAGCGAGCCTGCTGACGTCGCACGCTCAGAGAGTTTAGTGCTCAAATATCAGCAGAGTCTGAAAGTGATCCAGTCGACAGCTGCGAGTGTTGATTCTTGGACTGTTTGTTTGTCTCCGTCTTTTCAGCTCGTCTCAATTAAAATGTGCTTTATTGAGTTGACAGGAAGGAAACCTTTGGCTCTGCTGTGATATCCTCCCCTCTCTCTCTCTGTAGAGAGCGCGTGGGGCTCGACCGCAGCTGGCTGATCCAGCTCAGCGCCGAGCTTCACGACGGCGGCTCAGCTGCTTTTCATTTGTCCACGTCTGAAGGAGGAAGGAGCTGCTCCTCCTCTCTGCAGCAGTGTAGATGTGTGGCGGCAGCTGCTTAGAAAATGTGCCATTATAACACAATCATTGAGAATTTACATTCATTAACTTCAGAAAAGGACAACAGTCAAACTCAATTTTACACCTAATATGTGATTTTTCATCAGGACAAACCTGAGACCGAACTTTGAATAATTTAAATCCGGTTCTCGTTAGTTTATTTTGTAAAAACTCAGAGTGATGAAGGAGCAGCTGAGGAGGAGAGATCGCTTTCATCTCTGACCTTTAGCAGAATCCCACTGACATTTGTAACAACACCAAAGCTCTTCAGCCTGATTGTGTGTCGCGTGTCTCGCTTCATGTGTTTGGATCAGGACGCCAGTTTTATGAAGCACCGTGCGATAGCGGCTCCCATCAGCCCGCAGAGCGGGGGGTCGGCTCTCCGACTCTAAACCGAAGAAGAAAACGTCAGTAAATGTTAAAGCTGTTCATCAAACTGCTATCGAGCAGAAGCTGTGACAGAAACTCTTTCATCAGAGGACAAAGGAGACGCAGGTTTGAATCTGTGAGCTGGAGAGCAGGTGGAGTTTCAGTGCTCGTTGAGGAGCGCTCACACGTTAATAAACCACACACATACGGTCATTTCACGGTTCACCTGAGAGTCCAGTCCCTCTCCCGCCTGTGTGTGATGATAATAAACTTTATTTGTACAGCACTCGGTTACAAAGTGCTTTACAGAACCACACAAACACACCGTCAGGATAAAAACTAAACCGTGTGCAGAAAGGCTTCCTGCAGAGCTTTGCTGAAACACAGAGGAGGACTTTAGACTTTCAGAAAGGTTTTCATACATTCTTCATTATTGTACAGTGTGTTTTTTAAATGTCCCGTTCACGTCCGTGTAACCGTACATATTAAAGTATTTTACATGGAACACATTAAACCCAGCTAACACTGTTTGTTCACAGCAGAACTGTCCTGCTCATTAAGGACCTGGACGCTTTACTGGATGATTGTTTAATTGTTTCTGCACTAACTGATCAGTTTTGTCCGTCCTGTTGCTCGGAGACGTTTTAAAGCAAATGTTGTAAATCCCAAATAACCTCAGGCTGACAGAAATATTCTGCTTTTCCTCTGATCAGACATTCAAATAAATTCAACACAAACTGCAGCCATCAGGGCAGTTTACACCCTGGGTTCAGTCTGGAAGGCAGATCCTCCTTCATGAGTGAGTTTATCAACTATAAACGACTCTCTCTCCTCCCCTTGTCTCCTCCCCTTGTCTCCTCCCTTTGTCTCCTCCTCTCAGGTCGAAGGACATGATTAAGGAGGCCATCTTGGATAACGACTTCATGAAGAACCTGGAGCTGTCTCAGATCCAGGAGATCGTGGACTGCATGTACCCGGTGGATTATGGGAAGGACGCGTGCATCATCGAAGAGGGCGACGTGGGCTCTCTGGTCTACGTGATGGAAGGTGAGCGGACTCGTCACATGACAAGCTGCCGGGCTGTAGTCCTAGGACCTGGTCTTAGTCTCTCTGCAAAGTCTGGAGGGTCTTTGACTGCCTGGTCTTTGTCTCTAGACTTGTGTTTTGTTTCTAGACTTGGACGGTTCTCGATCTGGACACTTTTATGTGAGAACTTGTTCACACCTTGAAGGTTTTTATGCCTCCTCAGTAACTCGAGCGCTGATGTAGTAATTATGATGAGATTTCACTCAGATGTTTTATGGGACACACCGATGACCAGGATCAAAGGTCAGCTTCTCTGTGACGTCATAATGTCCTGGACATTTTACTCGCAGCAGGTCGCACACTGAACACTGATTTCAGCTGTAATTTAAGAAGAAATCGGGTGATTCCAGATGTCACACGTGTTGCCGGGACGTCCCCTGCCGTGGCGGCCTGAGCCGGCCGCCTCCTGCAGGGCGACTTTGAGCTTCAGGTGGAAGATATTGGGGCCCTATCTTGTCAGTTGTCATTTTCCCACCCAGCAGCCACGTGTTTAAAGAGCAAACGCGCTTGTTTCCATCTGAGCGCCCAAGGGAGTGCTGGTCTAATTGTTGGTGTGTAGCCACCCTGAGGCAGCAGAAAGTCAGCGGCGCAATATTTCACTGTCACTTCATTGATTGTTAAAATCCCCCCAAACGGCGACAGGACCAGTCAGGATCTGATCTTAATTCCTGATTCTTCTCCACATCCTGAAGCTCTCACACAGTCCAGGTTCATCCAGTGAACCTGTTTCAGGGTAAAGCAGCCGTCCTCCTGATCAGACCTGAGCTTCCTCAGAGCGTCTCACTGGTTTCCTCTGCAGAGTTTCCTCTGTCCTCTCATGGCGACTTTAGAACTACAGCTTTTAGTTTTGCTGCCCAACGATATTTGCTGAGACTTTACCGCACATGGAAACGTTTCAAATGACTGACAGCAGCCTCTGTGATCATGAAAGGAAATGGTTAAAGAAAACACTCCTACATCAATAAAACCCAAAATAAAGCGAGAGGTGAGACGCCCGCCCGGCTCGTCAGAGAGTCTAATAATGCAGCGCAGTGAGGACGTTTCATAGAGGAGACAGCGTCTGCTGATAAACCTCAGAGCTGCAGAGGAACATCAGGCTTCATGATCAGGTGTTAGATCTAATATAACAGCAATGCGCCAAGAAACAAGCGCAGCTGGCTTTAAAGGGAGATGACCTCTGATTGGTTAAATTCATGTTACGCCCAAAACAAACGGGGGACTAGTTCACAAACTGAGTACAACCCTCCTGAACCACGCGCCTGACACGCTGACCATTCTTACTACTATTAAATGAGCAAAATTGGAGTTGGACACGCCCCAAACGCAACTGCGCCATGAGCTCTACTCCGTGCGCTTAGATTGTTAGAGCGAGGCCCAGACTTCCTACCAAGAAATTCACTTTGCTGCACGAAGCAGTTTGCTCACCTCTGTCTTCACATGCCTTGTTCCATAATGTAGAATTGTCTCTGTGTCCTGTCTTGCCAAGCATCACAGAGTCACGTGACTGCAAACAGCCAATGGCAGCGCGGCCAGCTGATCGTGAGCCGGCAGCTCACAGAGAGGCTTCACATCTGAACGAGCCGGCAGACAACAGAAGCAGCTGATGTTGCTGAGCTGGACTCAGAATCCGTCTTTGTTTTGGAACCGGACTTTCTGTGTTGAGGGGTCCAGAGTCTCGTGTCACCAACCGGTCGATCCTTTTGGTTTCCTCCTGCTCCTGTTTGCTTAGTTTCCTGTTGGACAAACTGTGAAAGTAGATGTTCTGCAGAGCTGCACCTGCTTTGGTTTGCAGCTGGAAATGATTTAGAAAGTCAAACTGAAACAAAACATTTTAGAAGAAGAAGTGCAGACGGAGACTTTTTAAATTTGCTTCCTTTGGTTTCACTTTGATTTCTGCCTCGCTGATCATTTCTCAGTAGATTTTCTCTCTTTAATGTGAGTGTGTTTGTAAAAATGGAGAAAAGAGTTGAGAAGATAATTGTTTTAGAAACAATCTCATCAACTATTTGTCTTCATTTTCTGTAATTAGCAGATGATTTTATGCTTGTTGGAATTAAAATGAGGTAGTGAGGCGACCTGGAAGCTGAAGCGCCACCTTTTCTTTTTAATGAGACGCTGGTTGAAGTTCTGCAGAGGCTGTTTGTGCCATTTCCAGCTGGAACACAGAAAAGTGTGAGAAGTTTCCTGGAGCTCCGTTCGACCTTTTAGCGCCGAGCTTTCTCAGCTGCTGGTCGTCTCCTAGGAACCGTTGCGTAACGTGTCAGAACGCCCGAAGGCTGCTGAACGCTCACCTCGCTTTCAGGAGAAGATTTTAATATCTAGTGTTGTACTTGTATACAGTCACTTTCATTATGATGAAGACCTTCAAGAAACTTTTTATGACACCTGCCTCTTAAGTTTATACGAGCAGGGCCACACTGCGCTGAACAGATGCTAAAATAGTTAAATATAATCAAAAACCGCAAAATAGAGCAGTGTGTTTGCATAAAACTTAAATCCCTCAGCTTCACTCTGAGCAGGCCTCCCTGACACAAAACTGCATGTATAAATATTCTCAGGTCATAATAAATGCATAACTCATCAGTGCCTTTCCACCGAGCAACAGGTTGGTTAATTTGGCATTTTAGCTGCCTCCTGTGCCGACATTTATGTTTTCTAAACTTTTTATCTTTTCAGCACCGCGCATTTCTTTTTCCTCTTTCTTTGTTTTCCACATATTTACCAACCCTGAGCTCAGCGCCGCTGAGCCAATCAGATTTCAGCAAAAACGAGTTTTGCGCTCACTGCAGCTGACCGGCCGTCGAGGTCACGGATATTTTAAAGTTGAACAGAAACTGAAAGGTAAAACCTCTTGAACGCCGGCCAGTTTGACCTGAAATGGCCAGATTGTTCCCAGAATTCCTGATGGCCAATCGGCCCCTGCACTCATCCACAGCCAACACGTCATTGCACAGAATCTCTCACACTTTGTTACGTCACCTGACTTCCTGAAGGCTTTCCAGCAGCTGGTGCGTCTCGTCCCAGGGCGTCACATATGGACACCCTGCAAAGACCTTGTGGCGTCCTGGGCATCGTTTTTGCATGTGTAGGGCTCGGCGGTCAAATAGCAACAATAAATATGCTAGACTTTCAAAATAAAACAAGTGATTAACGTTGTGAAACAGTGCAGTTTGTTTACTTTTAGGAAAAGATCAATGTTTAAATTATGTTTAAGTTAATTAAGTTTCATAACTGATGGAACATCACTAAAGGAATAAATGTTTTTGTTTCACACGGGAAACAAAAACCGGTCCTGTGTGAAAGTCCAGTTTCTGGCCCACCAACCAGCTCCTTACTCTGACTTTACTGTTATTCATAGTAACTCCTGTAGCGTTGAACAACACCGTGTGCCAGACGTGACAGTACTGATACTATGTAAACTAGTCAGAAGAATAGAAAACAGCCAGGAACCAAGCGGACTGTAGAAACTTAACATCGGCTGATCAGACTCACATTACTGTCTGTGTGTCGCTGCGCGTCTTTGGTGGGAAATCAGAGAGAAGTTTTGACACTACAAGCCAATCATCAATGCTTTACATTCAGTCTTTGCATATATATTTTAGACGTAGTTCCACACACGCCAGGAGCAGTTCAGCGTTCGTGTTGTGTTCGAGGACGCCAGGAGGAGCCGGGGATCGAACCGCCGACCTGAGCTGCGGTGGTATATTTAGCGCTGTTTGAGGTTAGAGTGTTACATAAGAAGCCTGTTTATAACGTGATCCTCCCGCTTCAAACACAGGTGGGTGTTGGTGTGTTTGGAGGCAGAAGGATTTGATTCATCATATCAGTGCAGGTTAGTTCATACGGAATCAGATGTGAAAACTGCTTCATGGATTAAAAGAGCTTCAGTAACTGTCTCCACCCCTCACCGGGGGTCGACACGGCCTTTCGGAGGAGCCTTCAGATCCGCCCACAGTCAGACTGCCATGTTGCGTTTTTCAGGACATTTTAAAATCTTTTTGTCTCAGAGTTTCTGGACAACAATCCTCCAGATGGCCAATCCTCCGAGCCGGTGGGTGGCAGCGAGCGGTGTGAACCAACTGATGACATTTATATCTAAGTAAAAAGCTGCTGGGTGGATAATACTACATGCTGAAATTGAGAGCGAGTCCTCACGATCTGAGAAACATCTTTTGTGAAAAAGGGATGTAAGCTCATTAGCAAATGAATAAAATAACTCGTTTCTGTGGAGTCTGGTGTGGGCAGGCGAGGTTTGGCCAGGCAGACTGTTTGTGTGTGTGTGTGTGTGTGTGTGTGTGTGTGTGTGTGTGTGTGTGTGTGTCCAGCTCAGACTAAGTGGGTCAGTCTCTGTAGTGGGCGAGGGAGCTTCAGACTGACAGAGAGAGAGAGAGAGAGCTGAGTCTCAATAAGTTGAGGAGGTAAAAAGAAGACTGGGTGACATCACGTCACGTGTGCGTCCTGGTCAGCCTGCGGCCTGATGATGTCACAGTGATGTCATCAGACATGGCTGTTAACCAGGACTCTCTGTTGCTCTCTTATTTCAGTAAAAGTAATAATACCACAGTGTAGAAAAACTCTGATACAAGTAAAAGTCTAAATATACTCAAAGTAAAAATAAAAGTACTCATGTAGAATAATATACATGAAATTACTGGATTATAATTATTGATGCATTTATGTGTTCATGCAGCTGGTAAAGATTGAGCTACTTTCACTGCTTCATCATTTATTAGTTTATTATATTTTGTGTTAATAATCTGAATCTGCTAAAGTAACTGAAGCTGTCAGCTAGCGGAGAGACCGTCCTCAGCACACAAACAACAGTACAGCACGTTAATACGACCCGTACTGAGGTGTCCTTCACACCGGGGACGCTGGGGACTTTTAAAAACCATGATTTGTTAAAAATGTTCTGAACAATAAATTTGCACCAAGAAATGTTAACCAACAAATGAAAATGCTGAAAACGAGAAAGGTTTATTTGCACAATAAGAAAACACGTTAAATGTAGAAAAAAGAAATGTGCACTGTCCAAAAACAGTAACTTAAGGAAACAACGTTCTAAATGACCCAAAAACGCAGCTGAGTCGGTTTGTGACGAGGCAGTTTGACTTAACGTCTGTACGTAAGGTTGATTTATTATCTTTAGCTCACAGTGGTAACGTGCTCTGGTGCTTTCTCTACAGTAGATGCGGTTCTGCCGTTGTTCAGCTGAGCTGGTGTTGCAGGTGTGGATGTGATGGATGACTGTTACTTGTGCTGTCACCATTGTTGTGCGTTTACTGCTGAGTATTTTCACATCGTCACCTCAGAAGCAGTCTACTCCCTTTTGACGCGCCGTGTGCAGTGTTTTTCCTGACCTGTTTTTTAAGACCTCATACCCCCGTTACATTTTCTGAAAACGCAGGCGGAAGATTGTTAATACAGTTTTTTCATGTGACCCATAAATACGACCTCTAGTGGCTTCACAACGGCAGCAAAGCGTGACGTATTATATATCCGTGCAGAGCCGGCGTCAGACTGAGCAGGGGGGCGTTAATTTTCAATTGGTGGACACTAGTGATCAGGAATTATTTCAGATATCCTGTAGGCTTAGTTATTATTGCTACGGCCGTTAGCCTGAAGTGATGCAAACCAACTCCTCCTAAACCGACTCTGAGCACCTCTTTAGGCTTTTATAAACAAAGCTAACAGTGCACATGTAGTTTAACTGCTATCTCACTGAGAGCACAGACACATCTTAATTCTAGTTTGCTCTACCATAAGTGTTTACTATAGGCTACTACTAAAAAAGCACCATGTACCATTATCACAACAACATACACAACATACACAAAGATGATTCTACAATGTCCTGTTGTCAAAACTAAGTAAAACAGATGTTTCTCTAAGGCAGGAGGGACATTTCAGGACAACGGACAGCGCAAAATGGTAAAATCTGAACTAGCCTTAATAGGCTACTATACTGTTAGTCTCATCACAACACAGCAAAACAAAATAGTGAACTTTAACAGAAGTTACTACCAGTTAGATAAACAAGATGACGGTCGGACTAAATTAAACTCACAGCTAGAAAAGCTGAAGACACCACTTGTGAGCTGATAGGAACGTTTTGAATTCTGCCTGCCTGCCGCGGGTGGTCACGCTAATTCATGCGAGCGAAGAGGTGGATGCAAATCTGGGCAGGTAGCCTCCAACATCTGTTCTGCTGAATTGTGCGTCCACCTCTTAAGGACAGTTTGCTGTGCTCACTGATCAAACGTGATTATCACCACGTATTTTGGCTGAATCATTGGGAATTCTAGGCCTATTTACGGTCATAAAATACATAGCATACTTCAATCAGTTATGACCATTGATGCACCCCACAAACAATACTGTAGCCTTTGAAAGCAGTTTTTTGAGGTAGCGGCAGGCAGGCAGAATTTGGGCTGTCCTCTTCCTGCTGTCAGGGGCCAGCAGAGTTTTATCCACGTGTGGATGCAGCTACATAGGCTACAGTCACCTGAGATTCACAGTTGGGTTTATGGCCGTGGATGAAGCCGCTGGGGTTTGGAACTATTTTCTAATGTCTACTTTGGAGCGTTTTGAGCTGCATGTGCACTCCTGCTGGGAATCTACTGCTAACTCAAGTCATTTCATGCACGTACCAAGTGCGTTGGGAGGGGGAGCGTAGTTCCTCACAGAGCCACACTGAATTTTATGTCAGCTTTAACATGTTTTCAACTAATTAACTGATTCTAAAAGAATATTTTTATTGTTCAAATAAAAATGATAGTTTTGTAAATTATCATAATTCTGTTTGGGGCAATGCCCCCTAATGCCCCCCCATAACGCCGACTCTGAATCCGTGCCTCCAGGATTTTGCCTGTCGTGATCACAACTATTAACACAAATACAACAAATCCCCGTGAATTCAGTTCGTCTGACCGATCAACACAACCTTCCTGCTGAACGTTGTCACACGTCAGCGGATTGTTTACCTCCAACAACAATAGCAAACGGCCGTAAAGACCAGGATCCAGATCTTCTTCATCGAAGCGGGAAACTGCAGCGTCGTGGTCGAATATAAAGGAAAACTTAAACAGCGTTACTTCTGTAAAGTCTTCATTTTAACCCAGACCATGATGTTTTCCTGGAATACTCAAGAGAAGAACAAGATCCTCAGATTTACTCGAGTAAATGTACTCAGCTACTTTCCACCACTGCAGCTACCGAACAGACATGAAATAAAATCACTGGTGTGTTTTTCAGTGACGACGGCGAGCGTTTAAAACAACCTGCAGAGAGAAATCTGGTTTTGGACCCGAGAGACAAATAAAAAAACGAGTGAAGAACAAAAGCAGATTTATGTTGTGATGATTTCATCAACATCCAGACTGTGTGTGTGTGTGTGTGTGTGTGTGTGTGTGTGTGTGTGTGTGTGTGTAGAGGCGCAGATGGCAGCTAAATATAACGACTTCTGTCACAGGAAGAGGAAGTGATCCCTAAAAACAGACCACAACGAGGATTGATAGATAGATTGTGTGTGTGTGTGTGTGTGTGTGTGTGTGTGTGTGTGTGTGTGTTATAAATCTCACTAATTCCGTGTTTGGAGGAAGAAACAGATGCAGCAGTTTCGTCTCATTATGTAAAAGACAGGACACACACACACATAGAGACACGCACACACACACACACACACACAGCTCTCTGGTGGATGCGGTTGGCATGGCAACTTGTTGGATGACCATATTTGGCATTTAAAATCTTTTCACAGTTTGGAAATTTGGAATCAGTTTGTACAGGAAGAAGGGAAGGAATAAAAAAAAAAGAAGAAAGCCTTGAAACGGGGGAGGATGAGAGTGGAGAGAGAGAGTGAGGAAGGAAGGAAGGAAGGAAGGAAGGAAGGAAGGAAGTGAAAGCTGCAGGGAGGATTTAAGAGTCCTCTCCGTGTGAAACATCTCTGTTTGCCAGACTTGATTTAAAAAAGGATGTAAGCTAATTAAAGTTTAAATGATGAGTTTTTGAATGGAGTCTGGTTCAGACAGACGGATGACTGTGTGTGTTGATTATAAAGCATGTGAACCTCCAGTTTAAGAGCAAATTTAATATTCATTTCCAAAAATACTTGTGCGCACACGCGATGCTGATTGTACCTACGTGTGTGTGTCCGCCCACATCACTGTTTCTTTTTCCTGTTCATCTCCAGCTTCTCCCGCTGAGCAACATGTTGTACATATTAAACATTCCTGTTTGTTGCAGCCTGTGTGTTTGACAGGGACAGAGCTCAGCCTGCTTTACATCTGTAGTGCCTGGAACACAGTGACAGCACATGTTCGCTGTACGACACGTTCGCTGTACGACACATGTTCAGTTCAGTGTACGACACATGTCCGCTGTACGACACATGTTCACTGTACGACACATGTTCAGGTCACTGTACGACACATGTTCAGGTCACTGTACGACACATGTTCACTGTACGACACATGTTCAGGTCACTGTACGACACATGTTCAGGTCACTGTACGACACATGTTCACTGTACGACACATGTTCACTGTACGACACATGTTCAGGTCACTGTACGACACATGTTCACTGTACGACACATGTTCACTGTACGACACATGTTCACTGTACGACACATGTTCACTGTACGACACATGTTCAGGTCACTGTACGACACATGTTCACTGTACGACACATGTTCACTGTACGACACATGTTCACTGTACGACACATGTTCAGGTCACTGTTTGACACATGTTCACTGTACGACACATGTTCAGGTCACTGTATGACACATGTTCACTGTACGACACATGTTCAGGTCACTGTACAACACATGTTCACTGTACGACACATGTTCACTGTACGACACATGTTCACTGTACGACACATGTTCAGTTCACTGTACGACATGTTTGTTTTATGACACATGTTCACTGTACGACACATGTTCACTGTACGACACATGTTCAGGTCACTGTACGACACATGTTCACTGTACGACACATGTTCACTGTACGACACAAGTTCACTGTACGACACATGTTCAGGTCACTGTTTGACACATGTTCACTGTACGACACATGTTCACTGTACAACAACAACATGATCTCACACCGACTGAGTGTCTGTGAGTGATGGGAACATTATTAGGTTGATCTAATCATGAGTTTTTCCACGAAGGGTTTAAATCGGAGCCACTTTCACAATATGACAAGAGGCCAGGGGCCAGATGGGGGGAGGAGACCTGGTGGATGGAGGGGTCAAACACAGGACTTGGAGCCCGGTGGCAGCTGTTAGCAACACTGACTTATTATATGAACCCAGAACAGGATCTCGTCCTGAATCTAACTGCCACCGCTTCACACGTCAAGCACGTGTCAGAAAGGTGTCCTGGCAGCCTCGGGTCACCGCGCAGATCGCTGAACCAATGTGCAGCTTCCCAAGTGACATCCAAGAAATGTTCCTGAATGTTTCCTAACTGGTTTAAAATAACCAGTGTGAATTAGAAAAAGGGTGGTGGGTAATTTATAGACTGCTGGAGACAGCTGGAGACACCTGGAAATACCTGGAGACAGACGGAGACAGCTGAAGACAGCTGGAGACACCTGGAGTCTCCTGGAGACACCTGGAAACAACTGGAAACACCTGGAGACTCCTGGAGACAGCTGGAGACAGCTGGAGACTCTTGGAGACAGCTGAAGATGGCTGGAGACACCTGGAGACAACTGGAGACAGATGGAGACACAGGAGACAGCTGGAAACACCTGGAGACAGCAGAAGAGACCTGGAGACTCCTGGAGACACAGGAGACAGGTGGAGACGCGCTGCAACCTTTACACTTCTGTAGATAATCAGTGTATATTCAGTTTTTACCCAGAGCACATGTGGACTCCTGACTACTTTTGTTTGAGAACGGTACGTTACAGTAACCTAACGTCTCCAGATCTGACTCTACGTGGTACTCTAAATGGACAAAAGTACTGGGACACCTACACCTGACACCTACAGGAGCTTTTATGTAAATCCAGAGGCTCTAACATGGAGCTGGTCTCTTCTTAGCAGCTGTAACAGCTTCCAGAGTTTGTCTTTCCGTTCATCCAGGAGAGCGTTTGTGAGTTGACACTGATGTCAAGTTCTTCCACACCAGACTCCTCCTCCCACGCCTTTATGGACTTTGATTTGTACACCAAGGCGCAGTCATGCTGGAACAGAAGAGGACTTTCCCCAAACTGTTCCAACAAGGTTGGAAGCAAAGAATCTTCTAAAATGTCTTGGTAAGCTGAGGCGTGGACATTTCCAACCCCAGAAAATCATCTGCTTTATCCAAACTTTACAGTACCGTTCTCCCAGCATTCACCAAACCCAGACTGGTCCATCAGACGGACAGATGAAGAGGCGTGATTCGTCACAGAACACTGCTCCAGAGTCCGGTGGTGGCATGCTTTACCCTATCGGACGCTTGGCGTTGAACTCAGCCATGAAGCTCCCAAACAGTTTTTGTGCTGACCTCCAGAGGAGGTCTGGAACTCTGTAGCTGTTCAATCAGCAGAGCGTTGGCGATTTTTAGGCACTATGCGCCTCAGCACACACGTTCAGCAGGAAACGGCGAGAGGTCAGGTTTAGTTGCTCTGAATGAACATTGTGAGATCCTGGAGGGACTGTGTTCCAGTTCCACAGTCAAATCCAGTTGCTCTTTAGAACGAACCAAAATAATTCCTCGTACGTGTAAACAGATTTCTGATTCTGAACGAACTGATCCCCCCATGTGACAGTAACAGAGTGTGACTGGGATCAGTGGCTGTAATGTGGTCACTCCACACGATCGCCTCAAACTTTCCCTTTGTGCAGGTCTTCTGAAGCCTTCTGTCTCTGCAGCTGGAGAGAGTCGGCTCTGTAATGGAGTTTCTCTCCTTTAGCTACATTTCATTTGTCCTCCTTCCAGCTGACGGCCCGTCAGAGCGGCTGAAAGCTCTCCAGCTGCTTTAATGAGTTTAGAAAACAGAAATCAAACGTCAAACAGTTGAGTGGATGCAAATTGAATCGTTTTAAGCGCTTGTGTGTCTCAGTTTGGAGCAACAAAGAGAGAAATCAGTGTAACTGGAGGAGCTCTCGCTCTGATCTGCATTGTTTCTCATTATTACAGTCAAATTAACCCACAGCTCTCAGCTCAGGCTGACACTTAAATACCCTGCAGGGACTTTCAGAGAGTCTGATTGTACCGGTTTAGCATTTCCACACACTCTGGTCCTTCTGATTACAAACAGTTTTTGTTGGTTCCTTCTCTTCTCTGAAGCAACATGTTTTGAAGGCATCTCTCTACAAGCAGCTTCTGTGACATTACTGATCAGAAATGTGTCTGTTTCAGACAGTCGGACCTGTCGCACCGTGCTAACTGCTAACTGCGTGTCTGTTTGGAAGGCCATTTTGGTTCAGACTGAAATACTCAAACAACACGTTGATTAGCTTGGGGTGTGCGATAATGTAAAACAATGATGTCTATATATTTTCAGGGATTTTGTTTGTAATGGTAATTGTGTGAGAACGCCGGTGAATGGCAGCAGAGCATCGACTTCTCACACTAATAGCTGTTGTATATTAACCGTAGCTGTTGTCTTAGTGGCTTTGATTCTGTCACCATCAGTGTTGGAACCATGTTTTTGTTCTGGTCTGTCGTATTCAGCTGACTCCCAAAGCTTTTCATATTCTTGATAATCTGCGCTGTAGTTACTTTGTGGTCTTTAACAGCAACAACCAGCTCCTGGTGTTTTATCTCCTGGTGCTTTGTGTTGTCAGTCAGGATCTGTTTGGCAGCCATTCCTTGTTTAACTGGAGCACACGTGTGCTGCATGCATGACGCCGTGACTGCAAAGTGAGTGATGGAGCCTTATGTAAACTTGATAATGTCTGCTCACACATCCTTAAAACAGTAATTAAGATATAATTGTTGATACAGATCGCACACCACAGTTAGCATGCCAACATGCTAAATTAAGACAGGGAACACGGTAAACATGCGTGAGGATCGACTTCTGCATCTTAATTTGTCGTGTGCTAATATCTACATCTAGAGATATTTTTGATTTTATAAATACTCAACGTGATTTTATGAGAAAGTCTAAACTCTGTTTAGATTTCTAACATGTGGTCAACGTGTTTTTATTCATCCTTTCTGAAGATTTAATATTCGTTGCTTCATGTTTTAGTTTTAGTTTATATTCTGCACATTAAAAGGGCTTAAAATCACTCACGACAGACACCAGCTGCAGAACACAATCCTACACAGCTGGCGAGGTACAAACTGTAGTACTGCTCCAGTGCATACCTGCCTCCTGCTGTTTGATTCGCTGCAGTTTTACAGGATCCATACTCTCTCGCTCTCTTTCTCTGTGGTAGTCGGTCGCCCACGCTGTTCCCTTAGCTGTTCTGTCACCCTCTGTCCACCTTTTCTGTGAAATGATAAACACATTTTCTTGAGTTCAACCTGTGATTCCTCCTCTGATGTGTCAGAACGGTTATCATTAATCTCTGCTGGATCACATGAACTCATGCCGCTGCAGCACTCGTTAATGAATTCAACAATGAACATGTAATTGATCCGCCTGTGTTTTCCATCATATCACACTGAACCAGAGTGGAACTGATTTCCTGTCATCTACCTGAAAGACAGCTGAAGAGGTAATTAAACATCCTCCTGCTAATGAGGAGATTCACACTAAATATGTAGTCACTCTTTTTTTAAATTAGTGTAAACACAACGTTTCCTAAATTATTATTAATAGCTTAGGCTGCAGAAAATGACTCACCATATATGCCTTCTGGACTTCAGCACCTTGGAAAGAGACAAATATAAATGTAAATGCTCCGTACTTGTATAGCGCCTTTCGAGTCTTTTTCACCACTCAAAACGCTTTTAAACTACGTCTGCTTTCACCTTTCACACACATTCATGCACTGAGCCTAAGTGCTCAAACTGAAAGCAACATTCACACACATTCATACACTGTCAGGTTTAGACACCTAAAATATCAAACAGGAAGAAAGACAAGAGAGTTAATGGCTTTTTACTCGCGAGGAGAACGGACAGAGATGTACTCAGTTGCAAACTCCAACCGCTCGGAGGCATCTCTGCCGCTTCCTCTCTTTTTATTATGTTCAGGGAGGTCCCTAGTTACATGCACATTGCTTCTATATGGGGAAGGAGATAAGCAGATAAGCAGCAACATGAACTTGTGACATTGCTAAATTAACACATGTTACTGTACAGAGTTTTCCAGGAACTATGTATGTTATCACAGCCACATATCAGTAGCTGATTTGGTTCCTGCTTCTTTGGGTGTCTGCTCTGTGACTCTTGTCTGACACCCATCCACTGCAGGCTTCCTGTGAACATTTCTCTGTAACAAACTTAAAAACTCGTAATAATAAATGCTTTATATTTCCATATATGTATTTCAATGAGCTGAGTAAATATGAGATAACTTATATACATAAAGATTCTAACATACACTGGTGAAACAGCCACCAGGGGCAATTCAGGGTTCAGTATCTTGCCCAAGGACACTTTGACATGCAGCCCGCTGATCTTCTGATTAACGGGCACCCTGCTGTACCTCCTGAGCCACAGCCGTCCATATACCTTCTAGACTTCAGCACCTCAGGCAGAGACACTATGTGTACCTGCTGGACTTCAGACAGAGACACTCTATATACCTGCTGGACTTCAGCACCTCAGACAGAGACACTCTATATACCTGCTGTTCTTCAGCACCTCGGACAGAGACACTATGTATACCTGCTGTTCTTCAGAACCTCGGACAGAGACACTATGTGTACCTGCTGTTCTTCAGACCCTCGGACAGAGACACTATGTGTACCTGTTGGACTTCAGCACCTCAGACAGAGACACTATGTGTACCTTCTAGACTTCAGCACCTCAGACAGAGACACTATGTGTACCTGCTGTTCTTCAGACCCTCGGACAGAGACACTATGTGTACCTGCTGGACTTCAGCACCTCGGACAGAGACACTCTATATACCTGCTGGACTTCAGCACCTCGGACAGAGACACTCTATATACCTGCTGGAGTTCAGCACCTCGGACAGAGACACTATGTGTACCTGCTGGAGTTCAGCACCTCGGACAGAGACACTATGTGTACCTGCTGGACTTCAGCACCTCAGACAGAGACACTCTATATACCTGTTGGACTTCAGCACCTCAGACAGAGACACTATGTGTACCTGCTGGACTTCAGCACCTCGGACAGAGACACTATGTGTACCTGCTGGACTTCAGCACCTCAGACAGAGACACTATGTGTACCTGCTGGACTTCAGCACCTCGGACAGAGACACAGACAGGTTTACTAAACTGCGGCTCAGCTGGGATGCTGCCTGCTCCTCTGACTGAGCTGTAGTATTTGTGTTGTTGTGAGTCACCGGTGTGCTGATGACGCTGACATTTCCAGTTTCCTGCCGTACGCATGAATCCATCTTCGTCAGTATTAGTTTGAAATGTCAGATGCTGAACGCTGACAGCTCCGACATATGATGACAAGAAACACTGACACACACAAACATCTGCGACGGAGACACTGCACATGTCAGGAGAACTGTAAACACTGAGCCTGATGAAACCGTACTTTCAGATTTATTGTTTCTGAATGCAGGACTTTTACTGTCATGGAAAAGACAGACACAAACTCTGTTTGTTTCATTACAGTCTCTGGCTCTGTGCAACCTATCTGCCCCACAACTCTCTCTCTCTCTCCTCACTGTCCCGCTCGGACAAACAGCATGCACATAACTCATCAGAGAGCTCGCGGTCTGCTGGATTTCAGTTATAAGAAAGGGAGCAGATGATGGCGAGGTAGCGGAGGAAGAGAGCCACATGTTTAATAATGGCTTGTTGAGGAGCTTTTTCGTTCAGCGCGGCTCCGTCTGCAGCAGAACTGCTGCTCTACAGTGACGTCAAAGTTGCATCAATTCTAACCTGAGTGTCCAGACTGAGGTCGCATTTAAAAAGATCCGATCTGTGTCAGATTTGGACCACATATGGAAGTGGCCCAATTCTGAACTGGAAAAGACCAGGTCCCGTATTCATAAAGATTCTAAGAGTCCTCTCAGAAAACTCTTAATTTAGCTAAAAAACTTTTACGTAGGAGTCTCAGCTTAAGAGCTATCAGGGACTGATCTGAGAGCAGCTCTGAGCAAGGAAAAGACAAAAACTTTTATCTTAGTGAGGAGGCGGGGTCGACCCCTTTGCTATGTATGACACAATCTTTTGAAGACTGTGATTGGTTGGTTGTCCAAGAAGGAAAAAAAGAGTGATTTTAAGTGCAGGTTCTATTCTAAGCTTCACTTTGGAAATTACATGGTAATATTTCCTATCTGACCGTTTCTCACACACACACACACATTATGTGTATATAAATCCTGTTTTTATTAACCCTGCTGTTAATTTCCTATCAGGTATCTGATTGGCTCAGAATGATAAACATTGTTCCTGATTGCTGGCGTTTCTATTTAAGTGGTGGTTTGAATGTTGGTTTTAATGGATCAAACACGGAATCAAAACCAAGAAGGGCAGAAAGCCCAGCTGGACAGAGGAACAGTGTTTCCTGTCAGCTCAGTTAGTGGATGAACACAAGGCCGTTCTGAGAGGAAGATTCGGGCCGGGTGTCACAGCACGGGGCGAGAAGCAGACGAGGGAGCGTAAAGCACAAACTATTAACGGTTCATTCTCGGTTATGGTTGTGACAGACCCAAATCATCACCGCTGCTTTGTTGCCAAATATCCTAATGTAGTGATTCCTTTCATTCCTGCCTGTGTCGTAGATGTTAGCGCGTCTCTAATAAGATCAGTCACAAACACGATCCCTGCACGATCTAATCTATAGCGTCTGATTAACTCACTGTCATCCTGCAACACATTTCTTCTCCCTCTGCGTCTTTCTGCCATTTTCTCCTCTACTAAAGAAACTCTTAAGCCTCTTAAAAGTCCTCGTCCCTGCTCCTAACAATTCTGAGCGTAAGAGCTCTTTTAAGGGCTAAGATGCTTTATGAGTTACTTTTGTCTTTACTAGGATTTTTTCTTTAATTTTAAGAGTAAACGCCCACTTTTCTAAGAATTTTCTTAGAATTCCGTCACTAGGAGCTGCTCTTAGCCTTAAGATTCTTTATGAATACGGGCCCTGATCCCATGTGACTTGGCCTGTTCACACTGTCAGAATCGGATTTGGGTCAGTTTGGCCTGCAGTCTGAACGCAGCCTTGGCGGTAAAGCCTGACAGGCAGTGGTTGCAGAGGTAAGACGGGCTTTACCTTCTGTAGCCCTGATTACTGAACACATTACAGCCTGTAAATCTGTTAAAACAACAACTTATTAATTAATATAAATGTACTGATTGTACTAAACCTGTACTGACACGTGAAGCTGAGTAAATGATTCAGCTCTGTGTCCTCCTGACCAATGAAAGCACATGATCTTTGATATGCAAAATCCCTCATTTATCTTCTCACACCCACACACACACACACACACACACACACACCCACACACACACACACACACACACACACACACACACTGGCCACCTGTCATTTCCTTTGGTGTGTAATCCAACACTCAAACAGAATAATGAAAGCACATCTGAGAGATTTATTTAGTTTCAATGTGTCAAAGCAGCAGAACAAAACACATTTGTTCCCATCACACACACACACACACACGCACGCACGCACGGACGCACGCACGCACACACACACACCATCCTCATCCTACATTCAAACTACACATCATATTCATTTGTGTTTATTTGTGTCACATGTTTCACGATATGAACCCTGAGGACGAACTCCGGCTCCTTAAAGCTGTTGGAATGATGTTGTTTTCAACCAAAAGCACGTTTCTTTGTGTGATTTTTGATGTTTATTGTGGTTTTTGTCTGACCTGCTGATCTGTTCGTGCAGGTTTTGTGGGCCAGTGATTAGAACTTCTGCTTGTTCTGAATTTAAATGAAGTAAATCTGCTGACATCTGGAGCAGACGGGACAAAGCTGCTCTGCTTCTAACATTTCCTGTTTAAACCTTCCAAAATAAAAGTTCCTGTTCTCTCTCTCTCTCTCTCTCTCTCTCTCTCTCTCTCTCTCTGTCTCTCTCTCTGTGGCTGTCTCTCGCCCAGAGGGGAAGGTGGAGGTGACTAAAGAGGGGATGAAGTTGTGCACGATGGGACCGGGTAAAGTGTTCGGAGAGCTGGCCATCCTCTACAACTGCACCAGGACGGCGACCGTCCGCAGTGAGTACTAGAGCAATGGTTCCCAACCTAGGGCTCGGGACCCCCACAGCCCCCATAAGAGTGTTAACAGAAAACACATCATACTTATTTTCTTCTGATCTTTGCTTCCATGTGAATTATTGGAGAAACTTGCTACTTCGTCACAAGAAAAAAAAAATTTCAGTTGGTTCAACTCATCACATCTACAGTAGGCTGCAGCTGCCGGCCTGCTCCAACATACGTCTGTAACTCCTGTTCTATGAATGCTGGACGAGCTCCAGAGACAGACTTTACATGGACCCACCTGAGTTCTGCTGTCTCTGGGTCAGTCAGCTTCAGTCAGCTTAACCCTAACCCTGCAAAATAAGAGTTTCTGGTGACTTTTTAAAGACTGAAAACAACCAGGGCGGGGCAAGTTAACTCGTTATTATCACATTAACATATTAATTAGTTAACGCCAACAATTATTTTATCGCACATTGACACAGTTTTTATTATTATTCTGAATGTCTGTTGCTCACTGACTCTGAATTCACACCCAGTCAAACTGTGTGTCACGGGGGGCGGACCTCGCTGGATGCAGCGTGAGGGAGAAGGAGATAAAAGCAAGACAAGCGATGAAACACAGAGTGAAGTGGAGAGCAGCACACTGCTGATGTCTGGTTCAGTGAAACAGTAACAGATTCTGGAAACTCCCAAACAGCGAGGATCAGTCTCTCTGCCAACGATCTGTGCTGCGCGTCGCCTACAAAAAGTTCAAGACAATTCAGCTTCGCCGGCGAGCGAACGTGTCCGTGAGCCGAGCACTTCCCCTCCCTCTGATTTCTGAACACAGACTGTTTCTGCTGAGACCTGAAAACAGATTTCTACCTGTTCACCTGCTGCTCAGTAGGAGCCTGTTCTGATGTTCTGATCCAGGCTTTGGACTCTGGATAAAAGCTAATTCCCTGGCTGCAGCAAACAGCTTTGGTTTAATATTTGATTTGATTACATTAATGTTTAAGTTGAGATTTAACAGAAATATTTTATTGCTGCTGTGTAAAGAGAAAACTGCTGGGATAAGTGTTTACAGACCACATGTTATTGCACTTTGTGTTTCTAGCAGTACGTTTAAATTAAATTAACACACTACTTTAGAATTCATTATTCAATTTCGCACATGATGTGATCCTGATTATTTGTCTTCCTTCAGTCTGTGAGGCTCCACCCATCAAAAGAATCAGAACAGCTTTTCATTAAAATGAATCTGAGTTGTGAATCCTGTCGTGAAGTCCATCACTCTGCCTGTTAACTTCTCTCATCCTGCACCGTGTTGCTGTTTTCATTACGTTGCTGCCTAATCACGCTTAAAACTTTAAGCCGTTGCCCAGCACTAAAAATAAGAAAATGAAGAGTCCACAGAATCCGCCCATCTGACATTAAAGACGCCTGAAGTTGAGTTTTCTCTCTCTGCCTCTCGCTCACTGAGCAGGGTGAGAGTCGTGACCCCCGGAGGATCGGCGACATTTCTGTTTCATGTATGATGCCGCTCAGCTCGAACATGACAGAATGACTGGATTTAGCTTCAGGCTCGGGCAGCAGGGGCCGGTACTAGGGGCCCCGCTGGCTTCGCTGTGATCAGTTTTCTTCAGATTGGATGCCGGCCGGATTTAAACCATCAGAAGCTCCTTCAAGGCTTCAGCGCAGAGTCTGTACCGAGCGAGAGGCTGATTCTCACCGTTAATATCATTCACAGCTGTTCTTTAAATGTAGCTGCAGGAATATTTGAGCTTCGGCAGCCGTTCATTCAGGGAAGCTCTGTGGGAAACGCACACACAGCTGCTCAGCCTCATTAATTATTAAACTATTTCAACGCAGCACCAGGATCTGACACCAGTTCACCTTCTCTGCTTTTTGTTCATAGACCAAAACCGTCTCTGATCGTAATATGTGTGCTGCCATCAGCTCTCAGTGAATCTTACAGGCATTGTTCTACCCTGAAAGCAGCACGACCTAATCATTTATTTATACACTGTAACTACAGAGAAGAGTTTCTTCTTGCTACTTTTAAAGGTTAAAGTCGATGTTACTGCTGCAGTGAAGCGTCACTGATGCACGCTGACCACGAGTGCCCCCGTCACACAGACGCCACAGAGCAGCTCTAAACCAGCAGTGGGAGGTTTTTCCTCCGCTGAGATTCCTTCAGTAAAAAACGCGACGTGGAACAAAACTGATCCGAGTTCAGGAGAAGAGAAGTCGACAGGGAGTCTGAACCAGAACATCAACCGCAACTCTGACAGCAGTGTGTGTGTGTGTGTGTGTGTGTGTGTGTGGACCTCAAACTTTTTGTCAATGCTTCCTGGTAGAGTGCTCGTTAAGCAGTGGTTGCCAGGCAACACCATCCGGTCCAGCCAATAAGGCAAGGTTTTGGCAGCGGGGTCTCTTGGCAACAGCGCTGGGTTCGAGGGGATTCGTTTCCGTTTGCTGAAGCCTTTTTTTTTTTTTGCTCGTTATCTTCACATTAACACACGAGCTGCAGCTGGAGTTTGACTTTAACACGGTCGGTCTGCGCGTCACTGTTCAGAAACACAAAGATCACTGACACCAGGTCTGCAGCTAAAAGCACGTTTATTGTTTCTTAAATGAAGATTCGGTCTCGGGAAGCAAACTTATTATCTAAACGATGCAGATTTAAGGTGTCGAGACGCCGTTTGGAACAGGAGCGGCACAGCTGTTTCATTTCCTCGGCCTAATCCATGATTACTGTCTTGAAACGGTCTGAAGCTTCTTTTCTCTCTGAAACTTCTTCTGAACTCGAGCCGGGCCGAGGCTCACAGGCTGTGTTCAGAAAGTGTCTACACTCACATAGCAGCACAGCAAACACTAATTCAACATATATTCATCTACAAACGGCTCAGTCCTCGTCCCGTCAAAGAAGCAGGTGTCACAGTTGCTGCATTGTGCCGAGCCTTTCAACATAAAATGTAAAAAACCAAAACCTGTTGAATTTGGAACCGTTGGTCAGATTCCGGTGTTCCAACATGTAGCTGCCTGATCCTACATAGGAAGCCAATGAGGCAGCGACACATAAACACTGATTTGTCTCATTGTAAAACACTGTAAAAGTTAACGTGTTGCTGCGGCGACTGCACAGCAGCACAAACCACCTGCTTCTTCCACTTCTGGACTCTCTGACCTTTGACCTTTCCTGCACATGGCTGAGATCTCCTAATGTCTCTACGTGAGTCATTAATGAACGCCGACCTGGAACACGCCGCCGCAGCCCGTTAAACTCGTCTCAGCCCGTAATACTTGCTGCTGCGTCTCCTTAGCAACAGACAGCAGGTCATGAAGCAGTGGTAAGCAAACAGCTTTTGTGTTTCCCCACAGATACAGAGTCCTGCAGTACCTCAGCAGGCTCTGTAGTAGTTTTAGTAATGTTGAAGTGGACTACATCCTGACGTGTGCAGCGAGCTCGCTTCATCAGCTAATCCCATCACATTCCCATTACAGCCTGGACTGTCTGGTGGCGATCTCCTGCTCTGCTCAGGGATTTTAATCCCACTCACAGCTCGTATGTGAGACTTGATCTCCCCCGCACCAGCTACAACACCGACTGTTTGTCACTTTACTATGTGGGAAACAGTGAGACAACAGAAAACCTTAAAGCTGTCAGGAGAGCGAGGAAAGCTCAGCAGATGGTGTGCAGGTCAGCTTCAGGTCGCTGCTGCTGGTCTCCACAGCGCCGTTTCTTTAGACATATTAACAGTAGCTGAACAAGCTGCTAGCTGGTAGAAGCAGAAAGTAGTGTTTTACAGGTTCCAGGAATTTGCTGTTGTGATTAGGTCCCTGACATGGACACATTATATGAGGCCAGCTGCAGATGGAAAGAAGGTAGCGGCTCCTGTTAGCGGCTCCTGTTAGCAGCTCCTGTTAGCGGCTCCTGTTAGCGGCTCCTGTTAGCGGCTGCTGTTAGCGGCTCCTCTTAGCGGCTCCTGTTAGCGGCTCCTGTTAGCGGCTCCTGTTAGCGGCTCCTGTTAGCGGCTCCTGTTAGCAGCTGCTGTTAGCGGCTCCTCTTAGCGGCTCCTGTTAGCGGCACCTGTTAGCGGCTCCTGTTAGCGGCTCCTCTTAGCGGCTCCTGTTAGCGGCACCTGTTAGCGGCTCCTGTTAGCGGCTCCTGTTAGCGGCTCCTGTTAGCAGCTGCTGTTAGCGGCTCCTCTTAGCGGCTCCTCTTAGCGGCTCCTGTTAGCGGCACCTGTTAGCGGCTCCTGTTAGCGGCTCCTCTTAGCGGCTCCTGTTAGCGGCTCCTGTTAGCGGCTCCTGTTAGCAGCTGCTGTTAGCGGCTCCTCTTAGCGGCTCCTGTTAGCGGCTCCTCTTAGCGGCTCCTGTTAGCGGCTCCTGTTAGCGGCTCTTGTTAGCAGCTGCTGTTAGCAGCTCCTGTTAGCAGCGCCTCTTAGCGGCTCCTGTTAGCAGCTCCTGTTAGCAGCTCCTGTTGGCGGTGTAGCCATGGATGTACTGACAGCTATCACTGGATGGATTACTGTTTGATTTTGATAGTTTTATTGTCCCCTAGAGGCAACAGTAGTCAGTACACACCATAAAACAAACAAATAAAGCAGCTCCTGGAATTGTTGGGCTTCTGTAAATAACTTCAGAGTTCGGTCTAGACCTGCTCTTTATGAAAAGCGCTGTGAGATAACTGTTGTTGTGATTTTGCGCTATATAAATAAAATTGAAAATTGAAAATTGAAATAAATAGAAGACATAAATATATAAAACATACAGTAAAGTTACATGAGACATAGAGCTCTGTGTGTCTGTCTTGTATTAGAGTATATGTGCAAAAGCAACCAGGCCTACAGTTTAAAAACCCAACAGCTGGAACTCATGAGCTCAGATATCTGTTTGACTCCTCCTGGGGAAAGTGTTCGTCCTCCCTGATAGCAGAAGTCGAACCTCTGCCAGAAGAAGAAGTTGAGGATCCGTCAGAATGGCCTTTGCTGTCTGAGTGGCTCTAACATGATAAACATGGCCAAGATCGTTCAGGCCTGTGGTCTTTTACCAGAGTTTAAAATCTTTTCATTAACCATGCTGAGGATGCCAAACCAGCAGATCGTTTTTACAAAATGTAAATGGACTCAATAAAAGATGGATAAAATATTTGCAAATGATCTTGGCCATGTTTATCACGTTAGAGCCACTCAACTGTCAGCGTGGTCTCTGGCCTTCCTGCAGATGGAGTCAGTGGTATCAAAAGTCAATTTACCGTCCAGGATGTTGTCCAAGTACCTGTGCTGTCTTACTGTCTCTCCGGCTCTGCAGCCAATAAAAGTTCAGCGCCGTGTCAGGGAGGATTCGGCATCTCTTTTGTCTTAGACAGTGAGTCATGACATCATTTGAAGAAATAGTCCAGGACTGGTCTGTGGCAGGAGGCTGACAATCACAGAGTCATCTGCAAACTAGATTATAAACCTTGACTTGAACTGAGTCTGGCAGTCACCAATAATATAGGCGACATGGCTGCAGACTCTGGTGCCTGTCCACGTGCAGCTTTTGATCGCCCGTGCCGCCCTTACAGAGAGACTAAAGCAGTGAGCGAGGGTTACCAGGACGGATCTGGACTGGTTTACCTCGTATCAGCCGAGCTTCTCCTTCCAGCATGTGTCCGTCCTTCGGCGAGAAGCGTTGGTGACTTTTACTCTGCGACAGATACTTTTACTCTGGAACAGATACTTTTACTCTGCGACAGATACTTTTACTCTGGAACAGATACTTTTACTCTGCGACAGATACTTTTACTCTGGAACAGATACTTTTACTCTGGCGACAGATACTTTTACTCTGCGACAGATACTTTTACTCTGCGACAGATACTTTTACTCTGGAACAGATACTTTTACTCTGCGACAGATACTTTTACTCTGGAACAGATACTTTTACTCTGCGACAGATACTTTTACTCTGGAACAGATACTTTTACTCTGGAACAGATACTTTTACTCTAGCGACAGATACTTTTACTCTGACGATACTTTACTGACAGATACTTTTACTCTGGAACAGATACTTTTACTCTGCGACAGATACTTTTACTCTGGAACAGATACTTTTACTCTGGAACAGATACTTTTACTCTGGAACAGATACTTTTACTCTGCGACAGATACTTTTACTCTGGAACAGATACTTTTACTCTGCGACAGATACTTTTACTCTGGAACAGATACTTTTACTCTGCGACAGATACTTTTACTCTGGAACAGATACTTTTACTCTGCGACAGATACTTTTACTCTGGAACAGATACTTTTACTCTGCGACAGATACTTTTACTCTGCGACAGATACTTTTACTCTGGAACAGATACTTTTACTCTGCGACAGATACTTTTACTCTGCGACAGATACTTTTACTCTGCGACAGACACACTTGAAATGTAGCGAAGTACTGTACTTGGATAAATACTTTAGTAGAAGTAAACGTAGACGATCAAACGGCAGCCACAGGAAGCAGAGTGATGAAATGTTGTGTAACTTCTGTTCAGGCTGATGTAAATATTGTTTGTGTGTCTGAGTTCAGACTCATTAAACTGAAGGAAGTTACAAATCTTCACATCTCCAGCCAACACACACAGATCCTTGTACTTCTATCTTTGTGAGGACCAGCGTTGACATAATGCATTCCATGGACCCCGACCTAAACCTGATCCTACCCTAATCTTTAAAAGAGTCCCTGAAGCTGTGAGGTCCCAACAAAACGTCCTCAATATGTTGGTTAAGATCTTGTTCTCGTCCTCACTATGGAGGAAGCATGTCTTCTTTTCTTGCTCTTCTGTTTCAGCTGCATCACTTATGGTCTGTATTTATTTAAAGATTAATGAGTCATCGTTTAGTGGCTCGTTGGGCTCCACTGAAAGTCTCTAGGAAAGTGTGTTCGTTTGTATGTTGGTGTTTCTGCTGTTGTGTCGTCGACCTGCTGCTGTTTGTTGTTGCGTTTTTAAGATCTATAAACACACGACACGATACAGAAAAATGACGGAGAGCAGTTTGTTGTGTTTGTAGAGGAGCTTTTTCCTAACAGGACAAACTCCTCTCCCTCATTTCCACGGTCGTCTTCCTGCTACAACTCTCCTCTCATGAGATTTCAGAGCGAGAACTGTTCTTGAGCGAGGGAGGGCGTTACCTGGAGTCCCTCATAGGGATCCTTTTCACGATGCTGTCAGACTCCTGGTGTAACAGTCTGAGCCTGTCGCGGGCAACCAGAAGCTCCTTCTGTGGACGCCATTTTGATGAAGGAATACGTTGCAGCCTCTGGTGAGGACAGTCTGGTTTCATCCTGAGGTCGTGAGGTCTAAAAGTGTCTCGGCTGTCTGAGCCACAGTCCCAGCTTCATAAAGATGATATTTAAAAAGACTTTTCCAGGTGAGTCACAACAGGACAACAGTCCTCAGGAGAAATAACAGCAGAGTCCTGAATCCACATCAGACCTCCACCATAAAACCTTAAAGCAAAAACTGAATATGAACTTAAATTAATGTTTGGCCCCTGCTGACGGTCTCAGCCCGGAGCCTCGCTTTTTATTACCTGTCACATCTGCTGTGATAACAGATGAACAGACTCCCCGCTGAAGGAAGATATGCTGTGGTTGTTTCAGTGATTTCAGTCCCACACACCTCCAGTGTCCTCGGCCGTCTGGGGAATCGAACCTGCGTCATTATGGAGGTGTGATGTCTCCACGCTGAGCTTCAGACTCCAGAGACGCTCACACTTTGTGTCTCTCTTGTCACGGCGAAGCTCTCTCTGCCAGCCAGCGATGTTAAAAGCAGCTGCGCAGTGATTGGTCAGTTTAAACAGGAGTATGATCTCCTCCAGCGACGGCGAGGAGACGCGTCCCCTCAACGTTTTAACGTGATAGATTCTCACTCTGCCGCTCGAACAGCTGAAGTTTAAAAGTTTAGTTTGGTCAGTTCAACTACAACTACATCAACTACATTTGTTCTTAGCAGCGGGCCGGACTTTCAAAATAATTGCCACATTACTCTTTAATTGTATTGCATTGTAACGGTCTACACGACAGCGGTCAGCGCTGATCTCACTTGCAAAAAAATTGCATATCCTGTGACTACTTCAAAATAAAGGTCAACTTAAAGCTGCTGTTCTCTTGCACTTGAAGCCAACGTGGTGGTGAGTTTTTCCTTCCACTTTTTATTTAAATCAGTAACGGATGTGATTGAAAATGTAGTGAAAGTACTTTAAATGAAACATACTGAAGTAAAACTAACATTACAGATTTTTAAAAAAACAACTTTGAAAAGTACAATTAAACAAAAAAGCTACTCAGTTACATTAACATGAGTAATTGTAATTCATTACTTTCCACCTCTGACAAAAAGTACTTGGTTTCTTTTATTGTGGCCAGCCTAAGGCCTTTTATTGTGGCCAGCCTAAGGCCTTTTATTGTGGCCAACCTGAGGCCTTTTATTGTGGCCAACCTGAGGCCTTTAATTGTTGCCAGCCTAAGGCCTTTTATTGTGGCCAACCTGAGGCCTTTTATTGTTGCCTGCCTAAGGCCTTTTATTGTGGCCAACCTAAGGCCTTTTATTGTGGCCAACCTGAGGCCTTTTATTGTTGCCAGCCTAAGGCCTTTTATTGTGGCCAACCTGAGGCCTTTTATTGTGGCCAGCCTAAGGCCTTTTATTGTTTATCAGCCTAAGGCACACCTGTGCAATCCCATGCTGTCTGATCAGCATCTTGATATGCCACACCTGTGAGGTGGATGGATTATCTCGTGCTCACTAACACAGATTTTGACAGATTTGTGAACAATATTTGAGAGAAATAGGCCTTTTGTGTACATAAATAAAGTCTTTGAGTTCAACTCATGATGAATGGAGGAAAAAACTTATAAACGCAACCCTTTTGGGTTTGGGTTTTGTTCAGTATATATCGAAATTGTAAGTCGCTTTGGATAAAAGCATCAGCTAAATGATTAAAATGTAAATGATGAAGACCCTAATGAACAGCCTGTAGTTAGTGTGTTCCACAACAAAACACAATGCTTTGCCTGGTTCAAACTATCACTGCACACACAGAAGAAAATCTTTAATAAACATATTTTTTCAGGTCCCTATATATGTTTTTCATTATACATCATTAGTTTGTGTGACTGCAGTGTTTCACTTCGGTTGTGTTAATTTTGATATGAATTATCGTAAATAAGCTCAGTTAAAAGAAACAAAAAATCTGGATCTCACTAATCCCTAAACCCTGGTTTCGGGCCTGGTGCTGATGCACCGATGTGTTACCATGATCACCAAATGATTTGCATAAACATGTACTCTGCTTATTATACGAACAGTTCCAGTTCAGCAGGCAGATTTATTAATAAGACTAAAATCAAATATCTAACATCCTAAAATTCTGTGGTTGGTCTGTTTGGTTTCACACCACAAACAAACTGCAACAGAGTCCCTGTGGAACGAGCCCAACACCCCTTTTAAGCGGTCCTGGTCTAGTTGTTTAGTCCGCATCAGCCTGAATGATCCAAACAGGTTCCAGGCGAACGCTTCCTGGGATCTTTTCCAGGTCTGGTACCATAAAGCTAAGAAACGCCAGCTGCTGGACTCACGTTATCTGCACGACACAACAAGCGTCGCTCATTCACTTTGAAACTGTCTCAACATGAGAGTGTTTGACCTGCTGCTGGATGGACGCAGCGGTCCACACGTTTAACTTCACACATGTGTGTGCTGTTGCCATGACGACATCTGCACACTGTATGCACTCTCACACACACACACAGCAGCTCTATACAATTCATTTTTTCATCTGATCTCTGCTTCTGACATGCAGATTAGAGAGAGAAAAAAAGTGCACATACTCACACACGCATTAACATGGACACGTGCACGCAGCGCTATAGACACGCCTACTGTATTAAGTATTCACGTACACACACATACTGTTTTATAATTTTGTCCAGATCCTCTTTCCCTTTTACAGGAGATGCAACCACAGATTAACATTTAATATAAGAGCTCTGGTCCGTGTGAAGCTGGTAGTAATAAATATATTTATTTTATTAAATGTGTGTTTTTCAGCTCTGGTCCATGTGAAGCTGTGGGCGATCGACCGTCAGTGTTTCCAGACCATCATGATGAGAACTGGACTCATCAAACATGCTGAGTACATGGACTTCCTCAAGAGGTGACTGCTGCAAAACAGCCAATAAAAACCCACAAGCAAGGCACCAACTGTCAGGGTTAGAGGTTTGAATCCCACAGAGATGATCACTGAGTCCCTGCTTCAGATCTCACTACTAGCAGATTTAAAGTCACAATCTTTCGGATTTCAAAACCAATCCCAGCTGACACTGGGCGAGAGGTGAGGTACACCCTGGACAGGTCACCAGTCCATCACAGGGCCATTTAGAGTCAGCAGTTAACCTGCCTGTCTTTGGACGATACTTACCATAGCGCTGTGTTCGAAAGGCAAGTTGTGTTTGCTAATCCAAGTTTATCTTTTTAAAAGGCTGATTGTAGTTAGCAGTCATGGTCTCACAGCTTAAAAACTGTTGTGCTGATGATTCAGACAAGTTGAGAATCTGGAGCTCCAGCAGTTGTGGGTTCCATCACAGTCTCCAAACAACCAGAAACATAGAACTTTCTTCTGAAACTCGTCATAAATAATAAAACTCTGTCTCTCTGCAGTGTTCCCACCTTCCAGGGTCTTCCAGAGGAGACTCTCAGTAAACTGGCTGACGTCATGGAGGAGGTGAGACTCAGCTCCACCACCACACCCCTCTATAGTGATTATTACGGCACCCCCGCTGCTTCTTCAGCAGGGTTAACAACTGAAATAATGGTAGACTCTGGTGAAACCAATTTAACGCTCCCTCAACTGAAGACACTAAACCTTTAAGTTATTTTTGTCCTCTTCTTTGGTGGAGTCACACTGTGAATCCTCCAATCTGGCTTCTCTGTGCAGACTCATTATGAAGATGGAGAGTTCATCATCCGACAGGGAGCCAGAGGAGACACCTTCTTCATCATCAGCAAGGGAAAGGTAACTTTCAAACTCCAATTGATTACTGCGTATTGATCGTCTGACTCATCCTGGTCGTCTGCTGATAACTGTTAATCACTTCTCCTGTCAGGTGAACGTGACCCAGGAGGACTCTGCCAATCAGGAGCCAACACACCTCAGAGAGCTCTCCAGGGGAGACTGGTTTGGAGAGAGAGCGCTACAGGGGTAAGATCATGTGACCTCTGACCCCGACACCTGAACCCTGTACTTCTAAACCTGAACCCTACACTTCTAAACCTGAACCTTACACATCTGAATCTGAATCCTTTACTTCCAAACCTCAACCCTACACAACTGAATCTGAACCTTTAAGACCTTTGTACACCAAGTCTGTATTTTTGTATCTGAATCAGCTTTATTGATATGTAGGTTTGACATATATATACATTTGCTTTGGTATCTTAGTGCATAGCATAAAAACAAGGTAAAACAAGAACTGCAGGTGCAGAATCATACTGTTCTGTATGTTCAGGGGGCATGAGAGTCAGTGTCAGTGGAGATCCTGGACCTTGTTGATGAGACCAGCTGCAGATGGGAAGAAAGTGTTCTTGTGGTGCAAGGTTTTGGTAGGAAGAGAGTATCTAAAACTGTTTGTGTTTTGGATGGGAGGGGTAGAGGTCCTGGAGGCCGGGATGATGGTGTTGAAAGCAGAGCAGATTTCCACAAACAGGATCCTCGTGTAGGTTCCTGGGGAGTCCAGGTGCTGGAAGTGAAGGGCCATGTTTACTGCATCTTCTGTGAGTGGGTCTGTAGTGGACTTTAGGTGGGACAACAGAAGGCGCTCAAAAGGGCGACGGGTCTGTATTCATTAAGTTCTGTTGTCTTTGTTTTTTAGCGGTGGAGGATCTGAAGCAGGCTGGCAAATAGCATGTCTCCAGTGAGGTGAGCCTCAACAGAGCTTTAGGCAGAACCCCCACAAAGCACCTGGGCCAAACTCTGTCTCCCCATCCACCCTGAAGCACTGTGCTGATCAGCTGTCTCCGGTGTTCACAGACATCTTTAACACCTCACTGGAGACATGCCATGTGGCAGCCTGCTTCAAATCCTCCACCATCGTCCCTGTCCCCAGAAAACCACAGCAGAAAACTGTAGAAATTTTATGGTAGAAAAGTTATGTAATGCTGCTCGGTCACTTGCTGCTAGCTATAAATCTGGTAGCATACTTATTAGCTAACACACTTGGACATGGCAACTTTGCTGTTAGTGGTCCTGCGTCGGTTGCTAGCTTTGTTGGCTAGTTCGCCACCCAAGTTTCAAGCAACTTTATGCTGCTGCCGGTGTAGAGCCGAAGTCGTCAAGCAGGCAACATAAGATCAGCAGCCTCTATGGACATAATGTTAGAAACAGCAGAGACAGAGGACATTGAAGGAGGAATTTAAGAAGAGAAAGAAAAAAAGAGCGATGAACAAGAAGCAGCTGGACGTTGGTGAGAGGAACAACTAGGCTGTACTCGTGAGGACAGGGATTGATTTCTTTCCCTGTTGAGCCGCTGTAACAGCTACATGTTTTAACACACACGTCAGTTTGGAGCTTCCAGGCTTTTAGCACCCGTTATCTCACATGTGCATGAGTGCTTCTCTACAGCTAATCCTCCACAAAAGAATCAAAGACAGTCTCATCCATGTTTCCCCCCAGAGGTTCTGGATGAGACCTTTTAGCTGTGATACAGGAACAACTACATTTTAACCTGCTGCTATTTAAAACCTCCGCGGCATCAGCCAGCACGGACCCGCCCTGGTGCTTTCTTGACAAGAACTATTCACCCTGAGATGCACATCATGCAGATCATGTTACACACACACACACACACACACACACACACACACACACACACACACACACACACACAGTATTAGACGGTATGGGTCAGGTTTTCAGAATACCATCTCTTCTCAGCAGCAGGGATCTGAACTGATATGAATAGTGATGATAGTAACTGATAGTAATAAACAGTAATGTTAACTCATTTGAGACATTCGTTCAGTAGTTGTGGGAACTAGGCTTGGGTTAATATATTTGTTTTCTAGGTTCTTTATTCTAAATGACATTAGCTTTATGGGTGGCTCTTACTTGGTAGTTTGGTTTTGCAAAGTCATCATGTGGGTTTTGATTTAGGTTTTATTTTTGGACTTTGTAGTTAGTAAAGTGAAAAAGACTGGGTGGCTAAAAATCCCAAGACACCTACAGTTTGCAACATACGCTAATAATTATACTTCTCTACATAGTAAAATCCTCAGTTTGCAGGTCTGAGCCACAAGCCGGTCCTCACAAAGATTACAAACAGCACATGAAAACACACGCCGACCGGCGGCCTTCAAACCTTTAATAAACTGCTTCATTTCCTGTGCTGAGATCTGGTGTTATTAAGAGCTGAGACCTTCGATCCTAAATAACTACAGGACACACAACCACACACCCAGAGACACACACGCATTCAAAAGGTTTGTGTTTGGGGGAGTTTCAGTCCGAAATGTAACGATTCCCACTAATGGACAGTATTTTAGTCCAGGGGTCCAGTTTAGAGATTTACAGTTAGGGGGTTTGTGTTTTAAGGACTAAAATCTTGGGTTAAAGCAACATTATGATTTGGCGTCCCTGCAGTTTCAGAGTGTCGTTCAGAGCTGTGGTAGAAGAGGACAGCTGCACACCTGCATTTGTTATGATCACATTATGATCAAACTAACAAATTACGACAACACAACGTTACTGACTAGTCCAACAGAAAGAAGGCCAGCTCGCCGGCTGCAGCCTTTTATTTCACGAAGCTCTCAGTGTGATGATACTGTGGCTTTTTATTTACTGACCTCCTGCCGCTGTCACAGCTGCTGCCGCTGCTGCTGATTGGATTGAAGTGTGTTTCGGTGTTTCCTCAGGGGGGCGCTCTTTTACTGTCACATCGTCAGGAGCATGAGGTCTCTGTGAGTGTGCAGCTCTGCACTTTGCCAGAGTGAATTACCCACAGTTCATAGTGTTGTGATGTTAAATACGGAGTTGAAAAAAGATGTTTACCTGCGAGTGTGCTGGTTTGATAAAAACAAGTAAGCTAATTATTTTAAAACGACCTCTGACCACAGCTCATTTTCAAATAATCAGTTTACTCAGCAAGATCCTGAACACGTTCAGATCAGACAGTCGGACCTTTCGGAGCCTTACAAGGAATTTCCCTTGGTACACACTGGTGCTTGACAGTAAACACCAACATACAAATATTAATACAGAAAGGTAAAGAGATACAAAATGATACTAACACAAAAAATAACAAATGTAAAATAAAAAGTCCCAAACCCACCATTGTTCAGATGTAGTCAAGGTACCGTGAAAAGCCCCATTTAACCACGTCGGGCCCTTGCAGCCTCTCACACTTCAGCACTTACCAGGAGACATGAGCAGAGTCTGGGAGGGTTCAGGGTTCAGGTCTTTAGAGAGGAGATTAGGACTGGGCCTCTGTCTGCGAGTCTGATACCTGTTCTCTCTGTGAGGACCAGAGTTTAGACCGTGTTGGTGCGGACTGTTTTCTGAAGGAACAGTTGGGAGATGGATTTGATTTGTCTCATCCTCTCTTCTTGGCTGAGCTGGTGTGTCGACCAGTATGTCTGGTGGTTCAATCCCCGGCTCCTGAGCCTTGAGGGACGCCCAGAGTTGCTCCTGATGGGCCTCTGAGTGGATGTGTGTGACCGGGTGAAGTGTTTCCTTCTGCTAAGTTAGATAAGTTCCCAAATTACGTTTTTTAAAGTGAATCAGGAGCTAAATGTGTCCTCACACGTTCAGAAGTACAGACATGTGAGGACAGTTTGATTCATGTGTGTGTTTGTGTGTGCGTCCACAGGGAGGATGTCAGGACAGCCAACGTCATCGCCGCCGAGGCCGTCACCTGCCTGGTCATCGACAGAGAGTAAGACTCTCACAGTCTTCATGTCTGCATCGGAACACTTCAGTTAAAGTAGGCGACGATATAAAAAGCCCAGTTAACAGAACGTCACTGCAGCAGGTGAAGCTGCTGCTGCTCTCTGCTGGTCCGCTCAGCTCACTGCACCGTCACTGAGCTGTAAAGCCACGTGACGTTCAATCAGTCTGTGGGGTGTTGTTACGAGCCAGGGAGGCAACAAGAAACCAGATGGACTCTGTAAAATAAAGACACAAAAAGAAATCTGTCTCTGACAAGGCCAGAACCAAAAAACACGGGCAAACCAATCAATATGTTATTATTATTATTATTATTATTATTATTATTATTATTATTGTTGTTGTTGTTGTTGTTGTTGTTGTTGTTGTTGTTATTATTATTAATAATATTATTATTATTATTTGGAGAGATAAATGCTTTTGATCTGTCATAATGTTGATTTTTATTTACAGACAGTATTAATGAACTAGATTCTTTCTTCCTCCTCAGCTCATTCAAGCATCTGATTGGTGGATTAGATGACGTTTCAAATAAAGGATACGAAGACGCTGAAGCCAAAGCCAAGTAGGTTTAATGTACACGTATGACACGTGTTAGATATTTACAGAGGTTAAATATGTCCTTTGTCTTAAAATCAGCTTTAGGAACATATTTTCTTTTTGTCTGAACGAGCACATTCCTTCAGCTGCATAACAACGGGAACAGAACATGGAAGCGACTGTGCGATTTATTCATCAGCAGAAAATGTATCTACAAATATTTTCATAATCAAACATATTATCTGCGGGACGGTGAGGAGAGACAGGAGATGTGGAGAGAGAGAGCTGGGGAATAACAGGAAGCAAGCGGTCCGGCCAGCTGGGAATCAAACCGGGGACTCGCCGCTCAGCCTTCAGGTCGCCCCGATAATCCAACTTTTGAAGCAGAAGTTTCCAGAAGCTCCAGGTTGAAGAGCTGCAGCTTTTCTTTGTCACAGTAAACTGAGGATCTTCATGTTCTGGTCAAGTTAAAGTTTGAACACATCACCTTTGTTCATTTCTGACAGTGTTAAACAAAACGAGAAAACAACAGAACCACGTCAGACTGAACAGTGACGGCGGTGCATCACCTCTCTGCAGGACGAGTTACTAGAAGCCTCCTGTGTGTGTGTGTGTGTGTGTGTGTGTGTGTTGAGTGTTTACAGCAGCAACAGGACTCCTGTTACGTAACACCTGCTAATAATACAGCAGCCTGAGGTCACAGGCTTCCCTGAGGGGAGGACGGCTGAACATGAAGCAGAGAGGAGAAATAAAGTCTTGCTCTATAAACACAACAAACTCCTCCCCCTCGTTTCACCGCCGTCTTCCTGCAACAACTCGCCTCTCATGAGATTTCTGAGCGAGACTCCAGTTTCCTGTTAAAACCAAAGGAGGTCACCAGGAGTCCCTCGTAGGGATCCTTTCCATGATGCTGTCAGAAACACAAGAAGACCTTTCTGCCCTTTGACAGACAGGAATACGTTGTAGTCGGTTTAGCTGCCGACCGAAGCATCTACTGCACAAAACGTCCTGCACCTACGAGTCATTTCAACACCAACATGTGTTAAATAGAGCCCAGGTCTAAAAATACAGAAACCACCCATCAAAACATCTAGTTTCCTCCCTGTGGGGATGGTTTCAAGTTCAATCTGATGTTGATGTTGAAAAGTCCGAGTGTTGCAGGAGTTCATGTTTTGCTCTTTGACACTTCAGCAGGGTGAAGCTTGGCGGCACAGCTCTAACAGTTCGGCTCTTTCTCACTATTACAAACTATTTTTAGAGTGTTTATGTGTTGGAGCGTCCCGACTGAACAGCAGCCACCGTTTCTGCAGAAATCTGATCCCACAGTTTCCGGGAAATAGTCCAGTCCCCGTTTGGAGAACCACACACACAGATAAGTCTGTTGGGATCGTTGTGTTTACTTTGGCCAGAGTCGGTCTGTTTTTTAGACCTGAGATACTGGAGGTTTGCTCCACAGAAAAACTAACCACATATGATGTTACATGATGAAAGAGGGTTTAAATGAGGGTTTAACTGTTCAGGCTGAGAGCAGCTGAGCTAAAATCAAACAGCTAACACAGCTGCTGAATGTTAAACGATGCCGGAGAGTTTTAAGTTTTAAACACAGCATCTTATCAGATCTTATCAGCTTCTAAAGCAGTTGTGTTGTGCTGGGTCCTGGTCCTGGTTCTGGTTCTGGTCTTGGTTCTTACTATTTTCAGATACCATGCTGATGTTTTTGTCCACACATGGTCAAACAGATCTTCTGTTAGCTCTCACGCAGGTTCTCCCGCATAAACAACCTGACAGGAAGTTTGTCAGTGAGACGACGAGTCCTCCGACCTGAACGATGAAATAGGTGGTCGTACAACACATATGAGCGTTCCCTGTACCAGTCCAGCAACAGGCGACCAGACCTGATCTACGTGAGGGAAGTCAGTAACGTTGTTTAACCTAACTAAACACATGAACATGGGTCGTAGTAATCTGCTCATACAAATGAGCTATGTGGGCGTTTTTCTGGTGAGGACAGTGTGCAGTTACATCGCACTGCTTCATGGTGAGGCGTGTTTGTGTCACCTGATGAAGGTGAGTCCAGTGCTCTGTTAGCTCTGTGTTTGGTCTCCACCAGCTGCTGAGGGAAACATCTGGCTCTTTAGCTGCTAAACGCTGCACTGTGTCCACCAGCTGCTCTCAGAGAGCTCGGCTGATGTATTTGCATGTTGAAATGTTGAACGTTGACGAAGAGCAGCAGAGAAAATGTGCAGCTGATATAGTCCGGAGTTGTACCTGCTAGCGTGGATGTAAAACAGTAACATATCTATTGATTAAGGTTTTACACTGAAATCATTTCAGAAACAAAACCATAGAAGGTCCCAATGTTTCCAAAACTGAGAGACAGAATCCTGCTGGCATTTCTCTTCTGTTTCAAACGAGTCATTTCCTGGAGACAGGTTGGACTGGGTTTGGTATTTGTAAAGTTGAGCCTTTGGCCTTTACCGGACACCCGACTGTCCCGCTGTGAAAACTCTGATGACACAACTCATGTTGTTCCCCTCAGGTTTAAATTTTGCAGAACTTCAAACTAAAACAAATGACTTGAAACATTTTAACACCTGAACAGATACGTTCACAGCCAACCACGTTAACATCCTGGTGAACCTCTGGAAAGCTTGGTGTCCTCTGGTTTGGAGGTCAGGACAGTCTGTCCTGCAGTCTGTCACTACGGTTACTGGGTGAACCTCCCAGCAATGTTTCCACGTGCTAAAAATACCAGCAGCAGCAGCGTCCTGCCCTGCGGTCGTCCTCTCAGCTTGGCATTACACCCAGCAGGACTCAGCCGGAGCAGACGAACCTTTCAGAGGTTTCCCTGTTTCAGTTTGAGCGTGCTCAGTTGGACTTTTTCCACAAACTTCCACACAGACGTGGGTTTCATGTAGAATAAGAACAGAACATTCTCCAAAATCCATCAAGACTACAGAGAAGTTTGGTGAGGCCGCCTGATCTGGACTGTGGCCGTCCCACTCGGCTCAGGACCAGCCTCGTTTGTAATTTTCCTGCACACAGAGCTGGAGGATCTGGCCACCTCACCGCACCACCGGTTCCACCAGACCAGAACCTCGTATGGGCACCGCCACCGCCGCCCCTACCCTCGCCATGTAAACTGGAGATGGAGCTCTTCCTTTGAGACGGCTCTCTTACGGACTCTCTGCCGAACGTTCTCATGAGGACCAGTCTGGGCCTGATGCTGAGGAGTTTGTTTGCACTTTTATACTTTGGATTCTGACCGAGAGACTTTGTTCCAAATTTTGAGGGACTGGACGACCTCATTGATGTTTTTTGTCTGCAGAATCTAGAACTAGACCGCCGGGATCATCTGTGGACTTTTAGTTATTGGTTTTTGCAGCAGTTTTGTCCAACAGGACTGCTGGAGTTCCCGTATTCCTGTATATATTCTTTGCTGATAAAGCAGACTAGAGAAAAGAAAAGCTGTTTTGCAGCTCTCGTACTCGTGGACTAAACAAAGTTTGGAGATGAGAGAGTTGCTTCCCGTCCCAGCGAGGCAGCAGAGAGAGCGGATCACCAGCCTCCCTGCTCCTCCGTCCTCCTCCTTCCCTATCACCTCCTTCTCTATTCAAACCTCCAAGAAATTCCCGTTCTTCCACGTGGTCAAATGCTGCAGGTAGAGTGCGAGTGGGTCACCATGTTGAGATACCGGCTCTGCTGCTCGATCTAAATGTGCTTCACCTTTGAAATGTTTACAGCGTTCCTGAGTTCAGTGAAGGCATCGTTGTGCTTTTTGTTTCCAGATACGAGGCGGAGAACGCTTTCTTCTCCAGTCTGAAGCTGGACGACTTCAACATCATCGACACGCTGGGGGTGGGCGGCTTCGGACGCGTCGAGCTGGTACGGTCTGACTGCTTTATACCATGTCAGGTCACAGACAGTTAGATTACACCGACTGGTACCTGATGAATCAATGCAGCCTTTCAGATTTCCACTTTAAAGTGGTTAAGCTCAGGAGACTGTGGCGCCTGAACCGCCATGTTGTGGATTACTGTGAAACCAGTTTCAGGTTCATGTGCAGCCAGTTGGATGTTTGATGTGAAATTCATAATTTTAAAGTTTCTAAATCTGGTTTACTCTCCAGAAACAGGTGTGTGTGTGTGTGTGTGTGTGTGTGTGTGTGTGTGTGTGTGTGTGTGTGTGTGCTCAAGATATTTGCAGTAACTTTCCAGTAAAGTATCAGTGCTGGTAACTGGAGACCCGTCCTCATGTGATTCTGACCGCCGAGGCTGACCAGGGCTCTTAAAGGGTTCCCCGTTCTCCTGTAAAGAGAAGCACAAAAGTCACAGAGTGTATCTCTTCTTTCATGCTGTAACTCAGCTATTAAACATAACGACTTTGTTGTGTCTTAACGAGCTTCCTTCGCCTCGATGCAGCTGATTGGTTGTTACTGGCTTCGTGAGGCTGGATTAATCCCCGCCGTGTGTTAAGGTGCGAGATGGATGGAAAAAAGCAGAGGAGGGTGGGATGTGGTGCATTGCAGATCTGGGGGTCAGGTTTCTGTGCCGCAGGAGGCGGGTGTCAGGGTACTAAAGGTTGGAGGGGAAGCCCTGCAGAGGGTCTGCCCAAAAACAGGAAGGATACCCCGCCAGGGTCTCCCATCATCCCCTGGAAGTATTTTTAGGCGATTAGTCAGAGTGTAACTCTGCCCCGAGGAAAAACCAGACCCCTGACCTGCAGACTGGCTGACCACTGAACATGCAGATATGTTCCATCAGATCAGCGACATTCCTCATCGCTCTTATTTCCTGACAGCTGGATATGAGAGCAACGCGATCTTTACAGGAACCTGGCCCTGGTCTAGTTTCTGGTCCTCTGTAGTCTTCTGTATGAACACAAAATTTAAAAATGACACGTAGTCTTACCATCACTGTGAGGAAGTTACGGCGGCCGGCCAAGAGAAAATCCGACACCCCCATAAAACCACACCGTGCCAAGTTCAGTTTTTGTAAACAACCCAGATTTGACGTGTTGATCCGGAGCTGTACCGGAGCTGGGAGCTGGATTGTGTTTCCTTCAGAGAGAGCCAGGCTAGCTGTTTCCCCCCGCTTTCAGTCTTAATGCTAAGCTACGCTAACCAGCAGCTGGGTAGCTTCAAATTTAGCATACAAACATGAGAGTGGATTCCAGCGGCGTCCAGAAATAGAGGATGGCGCCATGTTGTATTAACGCCACAGTGTGTGTTTACTACAGACGGTCTGAACGCAGCCGACTGTCGACCAGCAAACATTTTCAGCTGGATGACTCATGAAGTTTTGAGAGTTTGAGAGTAACGTATGTAACGTGCAATTACCTCAGTCTAACATCACTTAAAGTCCATCTGCTAAATACTTTGGAATCTTCCAGGATTTTAAAATCGCTTCTGCTGTTATGATCAGCACGCCTCATAAATTCCAACATTGAATCCAGTTGTTGTGTTCTGTCCCTCCTTTGTTTAGCTGTTTTGTTATGGTCCTTCAGCTCAGAGGAAGACGAGGCAGCAGGCTGAGAGCGCTGCCGCTTTGAGTCTGAACATTTGGTGACTGGATGTTTGTTCTTCTTCAGGTGCAGCTGAAGAACGAGGAGGCTAAGACGTTCGCCATGAAGATCCTGAAGAAGCGCCACATCGTCGACACGAGACAACAGGAACACATCCGCCGGAGAAACACATCATGACCGAGGCGCACTCGACTTCATCGTCAGGTCAGTAGAACCCTCATCATCATCATCATCACTGAAGCTATTCTATATTGATTTTCATAGATTTTGTGTCACAGAATTAAACATTAAATAAAGCAGCAACTGTAAAAAAAAACAAACAAGTGAGCATCATGTTTCATGTGTTTTGATGTAAGTGATTATAAAAACTGTTTTATTTCATCATTCATGAAGTCTGACGCAAAAATCTAACCTCAAGCTCGACTCTTCATTTCTCAGTTTGCTCGCACAACATAAATGTGGCATTAACAGACTTTTTATTGTTGTACTTTCATGAAGTTTATTGCAAAAGTAAGTTTACAAAGCCAGAAAAAGGCAGCAGTGTTTGTTCCAATGTGGCAGATGAACAAAATAAAACCATCAAACAGAATCAGATGTTTTCCTTTTGGTCCTCTCCGTCAAAATAAAAGCTTCACTGAAAATATTTGTAAAAGGTTTGTTTGTAATAAAAAAAGTGAAACATTTAACTAAAGGGGCGGCTGTGGCTCAGGAGGTAGAGCGGGTTGGCTGTTAATCGGAAGGTCGGCGGTTCGATCCCCGGCTCCCCCAGGCTGCATGTTAAGACACTGAACCCCGAATTGCCCCAGTGTGTGAATGTTAGTTTCTGTTTGTGCACTCAGACTCAGTGTGTGAATGGTGAATGCAGATGTAGTGTAAAAGCGCTTTGAGTGGTCGAAAACACTAGAAAGGCGCTGTACAAGTACGGAGCATTTACATTTAAAACAGATCAAATTATACATGAAAATAGAAAACAGAGAGTTTGACGCTGAAGGATGGTTCTGTTTCAGGTTCTGATGCAGCTTTACTGTTTGTGTACAGGTTGTACCGGACGTTTAAAGACAGTAAATATCTGTACATGCTGATGGAGGCCTGTCTGGGAGGAGAGCTGTGGACGATACTGAGGGACAGGTACACAATCACACAGATCACCAACTATCAACATACACTGCTGGGATGTTTCCTAAACAGCAGAACAAATAACAGAAGGAAAGAGTTGAGACTCTTTCTGACACCTAAATAAACGGAAATGTTTATTTTTTGAGCAGAAAATTCTATAAAATATTTAATAATAATTGGTTGATCATTTAAATTCACATTTTCTCCAGTGTCAGCTGCTCAGGTGTCTCAGATTTCCTGTTTTATATCTTTGTAAACTGAACATCTTTGTTTCGACACAACACATTTCACATTTGAAGACGCCACTTCAGACAAATCAGCAGATAAAATAGTTATTTTAGCAGCAGTCAGTGTCTGCAGACAGTAAAAAGGTGGATAACAGAAGGTTAAAAAAGTTTAGTTCGACTAACGTGAAACCTGAAGGGATAAAAACAGAGGTCCTCTGAGGTCTTAAACTCTGTGTTTCAGGGGTTCGTTTGAAGATGCGACCACCAGGTTCTACACGGCCTGTGTGGTCGAAGCTGTCAGCCTACCTGCACGCCAAAGGCATCATATACAGAGACCTGAAACCTGAAAACCTCATACTGGACAGCCGGGGATACGCCAAGCTGGTAATTCTACACTCCCTCACACCATATGTTACATATTTACATGTCCAACAAGTACAGGAAGTAACACCATGAGCCTCTCAATGATAACTTATTATGTCAGTAGCAGTACATAACCAGCACTAATGAAGACTTGTACCTTCACAGGTAGGATATACTGAACCAGGAGTCACCATGAGTCACAATAATTTATGAGAATTCCAGTCTGAGTTTGATGATGGCGATAGATCCTGTTCCTTCCAGCCTGTAACGATGTTCAGGGTTTTCTGTGTGTGAACATAAAACACTTACACACAATAGCTGCTCCTGGCATACTCTGCTTCCTGGTCTCTGTTCCTCTAAATGGGACCATAATTTACTAAATGAACATCATGCTGTGTTGAAGAAGACTTGAAACTAGCAACTGAGACCATAAACTCATCAGGAAAGTGTTTACTGGGGAATAAATCAGCTGAGGAGGAGAAGCATTTTCTCGAGACTTTACAGAACATTAACATTTAATCATTAAGCTGATGGTTTTACCCAAAGCGACTTACACTTGCTACATATATATACATATCAGATTCACGCCTCTGGAGCTGCTGGTGCTCAAGTGTCTTGCACAGGGACACATTGTAGATGGGTCCAGGGGATCAAACCAGTCTCACACCAGTGCATGTGTCCTATCCACTGGACCATCACCACCCCACACAGTCACACAACCAGTGGAGTCGCCCCCCAAGACGCTCTGCTGGCCTCACTTGGCGCCACTTTTCAGACCTGGAGATTCCTGCTTCATATGGATCCAAAGAAGGTTAAAGTCAAGGGCAACTGGACTTGGTTGAAGATCCAGTCCAGTTGGATCCTTGACTTTAACCTTCTTTGGATAACTAAGACCTGGATGACTGAGAATCTTCAGACTTCATATGGATCCAGTTCAAGACAAGGCCTCAGGATATAAATCAGGACCCCCTGCAGGCTCCTATCGGGTCAGCTGATCGCTTCAGTATTTTACATTATAGGTCACTGACGTAGCTCATCCTCAGGAGGGCGAGGATGGCCAATGGCAGGCTTACATGATCAAAACAAAAAGAACAAAATAAAGTGAATTTGTCTTCAAGTTAATTTTGTCTTTTCCAGGTGGACTTTGGTTTCGCCTAAGAAGATTGGTGTCTGCAAGAAGACGTGGACGCTTCTGCGGACGCCAGAGTACGCCGCCCAGAGATCATCCTCAACAAGGGTCACGATGTCTCAGCAGACTACTGGTCTCTGGGCATCCTGATGTACGAAGCTTCTGACCGGCAGGTGAGGACACCAACGGGAGGGACAGTAGAGTTCAGTAGAGTCAAACTGCTTTTGTTCAGCGTCCTGAAGTGTTCTGTTTGTCTTCAGTCCCCCATTTTCAGGTCCAGATCCAATGAAAACCTACAACATCATCCTGAGAGGCATCGACATGATCGAAGTTCCCCAAGAAGATCACCAAGAACGCCGCTAACCTCATCAAGAAGCTCTGCAGGTAGGGGGCGCCGTGTGCCCGAGCAACTCAGACGAACTTGTTGTTTTCATCTCCAAAATAAATACATTAACCGTTTGTGTCTCCAGAGATAATCCCTCGGAGAGACTTGGAAACCTGAAGAACGGAGTCAAAGACATCCAGAAGCACAAGTGAGTGAGTTGGGAGGAAGCTGATGTTCAGGATGGTTTAAATACAAGATGAAACTTATGTTTCTCTCCGTGTTCAGGTGGTTTGAAGGTTTTAACTGGGACGGGCTGAGGAAAGGAACTCTGACTCCGCCCATCACACCAGACGTGAGTTGAAAGAAAATTTAGATTCTTTCCTTATAGACAACAAACTCATGATAAACCTCTGACTAATGAAGCCACTGTTAATGTTCTGACACACACCAAACCAACCAGGAGATTAACCCGCACCGTGTATCAGTCACGTAACATCATGACCACTGACAGGTGAAGTGAATCACACTGAGTATCTGATAATCACATCACCTGTCATGTATCAGGCAGCAGGTGAACATGTGCTAGAAGAAGAAAAATGGGCAGCGTGAGGATTTGAACGACTTTGACGAGGACCAATGTGATGGCCAGACGACTGGGTCAGAGCCCCACCGGTCTGCAGGGGTCAGGAACCAGAAGTAGTCCAAGGAAGGAAAAGCAGAGAACCGGTGACGCGGCCGCTGGACGGTCGAGGCTGACTAATGAACGTGGGGAGCGAAGGCTGAGCCGCGTGATCCGATCCAGCAGACGAGCTGCTGTAGGCCAAACTGCTGAAGAAGTTGATGCTGGTTCTGACAGAACGGTGTCAGAACACACAGAGCATCACACAGTGGAGTCCAGGCCTCGACGGGTCAGGGCTGCTTTGGTGATAAAGACCAAGAAGTGGTCATAATGTTCTGGCTGATCGGTTATCTGGTATCTCAATTGAGAAACGGGCCATTACCAAGAGAATTTGCACAAAGACGGGTTACGGTCTCACCCCCATATATGACCTCCTGCTATGTCAATTTGAAGACCACATGATGACTCCTGAGCCAGCTCCATGAGACCGACATTTGGATGTTCTGAAAGCTGATAAATTGGCCTTTGAGCTCAGATTATTTTGAAACATAACTGAGAGACACAACAAACCAGAATATGTGTTTGGACTAATTCAGCAAAGTAAGTGAACTTCAGGCCCTGGTGGCCGAAGTATTTATGCCTTAAACCTGGTTTGAGTCTTTGGTTGCCCGTCTTTCTGTCTTCTCATCTCCTGTCAACTCTAACGCGTCATATAAAATATCTTAACAGATAGATACTAAACCCTCCATGCAGAGGATTTTCTGGTATGTGAAGGCTTTAAATTCCATTAAGCAGGTGTCTAAACGGTCTGAGATGGATCAGGGATACATACTTTGTTCGGTCTGAAGGTGTTGCAGGTGTCTGACTTCGTGTTGTTCTCTTCAGGTTTCCTCTCAGATCGACACCAGCAACTTCGACAGTTTCCCTGAAGACACAGACGAGCCGCCGCCAGACGACAACTCCGGATGGGATTATGACTTTTAGTCCAGCTCACATCCAAATCCCAAAACCTGGCACCCTACGTGGAGATCCAGATCTCAGAAGAAGACGGCTTCTCACCAGGCTGAACAAAGAACCTTCATGTGCCAGCTGGAGGACGTTTTCACCCACAGCACCTTCCTGTGACTCTGCCTGTGTTGTTTCTAGGCGTGGCTGGGCGCTGTGGCCATCAGATCCCCAATGCTTTGCAGCCACATTGTGTCTCCAGATGATTTTAAACGACGTGCTGAAGGCAGCAGAAGGAAAAAGAATCACCATAAGCTTCTCACTGATCAAACAGGTCCCATCTGTTGTCTCTAACTAGAGGAACCTTGGGCCAGAAGATGAGACAAACCACATGTTCGCTTCAACAGTTTGCCCTGGTCTCCAAGACCAGGGTCCGTAGTTCATCAAGTCTGTCAGAGTAGTAAAAAGGTCCTAGAAATTTCAGAGTGCCTGATTCAAAGGGGTACAAGCATGTTCTGGGGAGGAAAAGAGGGTTTCTTTGAACCTGGAACAACACTGATTCCTTGTCTGGATTAACTTTGGGTATGTTCGTCAATCAGCTGTCAGTCACACAGAGACGTCTCGCTTTACGTCCCATATATTGCTGCAAGACAATTGTGCATCAAGCCTTTAAGAACAGGAAATCCCTCCTACAAGTCTTACAGTACATGGCCGTTCTTTTCTGCAAAAGGGTGCAGCCACATTCTGAAATTTCATGACCCGGGAAGGTCGTCCCAGCTCCTTCAGATCTGAGACAGCTGGGAACTCTGGGACATTATCGCTGCATCAAGAAGGAGGCCGAGGAGGGAAGGTTACTACGGTCACTCAAACAGTATAGGCCGTGTTTGTGTTCCACATGTGGCGGCATGAAGAGGTAGATCGAACGTTAGTCAGTGATGACACCCAGAAACCTGCTGCTTACACCCATCCGTGAAGCCACCAGAGGCTGAAGCTGTTAACTCTAACGGGGGGGGGTCAAGGACTTTTCTCACAAAGTGCTTCCCCTAAAAAAAACGTGTTTAACCAAGTGGACACCTGGCAGACCAGGAGCAGGGTAGAGTACCAGTGTGGTCAGACAGTTTTCCTGCTTCCAGAAGCTAAACAGGCATCGAATCGTCCCTTCAGATGACTCCCAGTGAGTTCATATCATAGGTCACAGGCACCAAGGCCCTGATTATCTGCAACCAATGGAAAGCCTTTGCTCCTGTCAAGTGTCCTTGATTATCGTCTGACCTCTGACCCCTCAGAGGGAACCCATACTGCTACCGCTGCCTGTGATGTCCTCTTGTGTTTTGTGGTGTGGAGGCAGACATGGAAGTCCTGAGGGGCTCCTCTAACCCTGTGAACCCAGGTTAGGCTCTCTGACAGCGGGCGGGAGACATTTGTGGTCCGATCGACGAACAGACGAAGACTAACTCAAGGTCACCGCGATGCCTTCACTTCTCATTTCATTTTCGGGAACTTCCAAAGACAGAAAGACAAGACAGGTTTGGGTGTAGCAGCTGTGGACGGGATACGAAAATGTCCACATTTAAACTTTCCTTTCGAGCTTTCGTTACGTTGTGAATCTTCGGATCAAAGCATGACAACATATAGTTTGTACATATTCCATGCACACACCCTCACACACAGTCCGTCCTCAGACACATGCACAGTCACATGCACGAGCTGTTTGTTTCGAGGTGTTTCAAGCTTGAGAACGCTTTCAGTATTGTTCCCCATTTTCATGTCTGCGGCTCTGGATATACTTGCTTTTTAATGACCTGGTTCCAGATCTCAGAATCTCCTCCCACACAGGTCTGGTGCTGTGCTCACTGACGGCCTTTTCCCCTGTTACTAAAAACAACACAAGCCAATCACAGCTTTGTTTCCAGAAATAACTTTTAAATCGTTAACAGAACCGGATCACCGATTTGTCCCCATTTGTTCTGGAGTTTTGAATCCTACCACACGCTCTTCTTCTGCAGATGGAGTTTGTTGTCAAGGAATTGAAGAGCTTTTATCAAGAATGAACCGTCAGCCTCAACGTCAAAGCCAAGATGGCCGACAAGTCTTTTAAGTGCTCAGAAATAAATCCATGTGCAAACTCCCTCTGCTGATGACGCTCGTGTGATTTTAAAGGTTCTGACTGGATCTTTTCTGTCGCAAACTCTTCAACCAACATATTTCTTTCTGCCCAACATGACACACGTTGCGTCTCAGTCGTGACAGTCTGAACCGTGACAAACGCAAACAGACGTTGAGTTTTACCCCCCTGTTCAGTTCTGACTCGAGCTGCAGCGTTCACATAATTTCCTCTGCAGCTGGAGGATTAAAACATTAACCATCAGGGCCGAACACCAAAAGACCTTCCTGGAGAACTTAAACGCTGACCACGGAGAGAGACTGGAGGAGGTTACCGTAAATCTGAGATCACGGCAGCGCTACGAAGGAACGCTGCAGGTCCCACTGGGTTAAAGGCAAGTTTATCTGAAACAGACTGAAGAAGGAAAAGATCAGTGCGAGGTAATCTCTCTTTTTAATTCATGCTTAAACTGTAACTCCATGACAAAGTGGACTTTTGCTGAGTCGAAGTGCACGTGCAGTGTTTGAGCTCCGTATTTCTTCCACAAGCAAAGAGTTGAATCAGTTTCTTTCAGTTTCTATTTCTATTTTGTGGCCTTCTGTAAAAAGCTGATAGTGTCTCTCTTTGGTGCGACGCCTCAGTGTGTTGTGATGTTTAACTTCTGTGCGCTCTGCATGAAAACACTGAAAAACATCAAGTCACCTGTCACATGTCTGTGAGGCACAGAGCCAGGACGTGGTTAGCCTAGCTTAGCATAAAGACTGGGAGCAGGAGGGAAGCCAGGATCAGAGCAGAAAGAGAATTATTCAGACGTTTGGACCAGAAGGAGAAATGCTGATGATATTTTGTGATGAAGCTCGAGTGTCACTGATTTATTTGTATATACTGGGAATATAGTGCTTTATGATGTCTCAGCTGTTTGTAGATGTGTAGATTATTATTATTATTATTATTATTATTATTATTATTATTATTATTATTATTATTATTATTATTGTTGTTGTTTTATTGTTATCACAGTAGCTGTCACACTGTCCCAGTTCCAAAAGCTTTATGGGCATGACTGTTAAAAACAAAAGTGAAAACTATTTTGCCAAAGCAGTTTGATCTGTTTAAAAAAATAAAAGCTGTACAAAAACACTGGACTTTCTTATTTCATAAAGCAGTGGAAGTGGATATATAAATGCTACACTGCAGCTTTGGGGGGGAAGCTGCTCCGCAGTCTGGTGGTGTTGCAGCTGAAACTTCTTCCCAGCATGCAGCAGAGATGGGGACTCGAGTTTGAGACTCGGACTCGAGTGCAACTTAAGTTGCACACACAGTGACTTGAGACTCGAGAACAATGTTTATTTTTAGGAAACGTTACGTCAGATGAGCGCGCCGTTATTCCCTCACTGTTACCTATAACCTGCCTACGTAACACGTAACATCAGCTGCGCCGCCGCACGTGAGAGAGGACAACAAACAGCTGCTGAGCCGTTCATCTCAAAGTTTGGCTTTAAAACTTCATACAACAAGAGACAAACAAAGAAGCGCTGAACGCAACATAGGTCCGTAACCTGTGGTGAGTGAACATGTTGAGCTCAGCATCGGCGTCTAACGTTTGCGTCTTGCTTCAGCTACGACCGACGGAGGTTTCCTCCGACTGTCGTTATGAAAAGATGAACCAGTGTTTGTTTACTTGTGGTCGATTAACGTAATTATTGACGCCTCGCTGGCTGCAAACACGTTAATTATTGCCGTTGGCTGGAAAGAGGTCACAGGTTTATTGTTGATCAGGTAACCTGACAGTTTTATTTAGTTATAACGTTTCACTGGTTTGAGAGTCTGCAGGGTTTGTTGACTTACAGTAGTTTATAAGCTGTAATCAACTGCATTGCACATTACATGTGTTGTTAATATTCACCTATCAGATTCAATAAACCTCCTGTTCTGCAGAGGTCTGAGGCCGACAGATGGAGCAAACAGTGTGAGCTTAACTGTACAATCAATTTTAATAATTGTAATATTATTTACTCTATAACTGGGATGGTTGTCCTCCTGATTAATGGATGCATGTATGTTTTGAACATCAGTAATGTCTCGTAGTATCTACTGTATCTGAACATGACTGGGTTTTTTTTCAGTTTTTCAACAATTAAAAATATTTTAACACTTTTTTAAAGAAATATTCAATGCTGAAAAAATGAGTGTGGGGTCCGGGGCTCCACCCCCAGCATATTTTAAACATTACATACTTAATTTCATATTAGTTACTATTTTGGACAACGCAAATTTGTTTCTTCTAAATTCCACTGCATGTTTTTTTTTATTGTGCAAATAAACCTTTCTGAAAGTGTTTTTTTTTTTTTGCTATTTTTCAGAACATTTCTAACAAATGTTTTCAAAAAACGATGTGGACGAAATCAGCCATGTCTCCAGCGTAACCGACACCTCTGAGGAGTAGTGCCACTTTGTTGGTCCTACAGCTAACACAGAAAATGACCCATCGGGACTCGAACCGCCAACTTTCTGCACCGAACAGTTCAGCCAACAGTTTCGCAAACGAACGGTGCCTTTTATTTTGAAGGATATTACCGGAAACATGTTTGTTATTCCCGCTTCCCGCTCTGAGCTGGCATCTGCATCAGCAGAACTCCACTTTAAAAAAAACGTAAAACAACAACACAGCAACCAGTATTACGACAACATTATATTCTTCAGTTTTCTGAGTCTGTCTGAGTCTCTCCTGTAAATCGGCTAACACGTAATCTACCAAACAGCACGTGTTAAAGTTTAGTTTTAATCCTTTACAGATATTCACCCCGTTTCTCAGCAGACACTATCCGGTTTCTTATTAACGTCAAATGGACAGAAAGAAAAAGCAGTCCGGTGAGAGTGACATTCTCCTCATAAACACCAATTAAAGACAACACAGCGTCTCTACAGTTAATGTATTTTGTCCCATCAAGTTCTCACGGAGCTTCTCCTGAATTTATTATATTATTTATTATAATTTTGCGGGGTTTTTGTTTAATTTTCGGGGAGGAAGCCTCTTGCAGTCTCCTGCGTTGCAGTACCGCTCCCTGCCTGAACAGGGCCGATGCGCCGGTGGGGGCGCTGTTTCTCCAAAACACAAATGTAACACTAACGGATGGAGGAAAATGATAAAAATCACATAAAATTTCTTAAAAGTGAGAACGCTTCACGATTCTGCGTGTCATCTTTGCACAAGTGACCATGCTAACCTTCTCTGTATCGTTCCCAGTTTAACAAGTGTGTTACTGCTTGTAACACATTAATCTGGAGGCTTCTTCTCTCTATTTGAAGGGTGGGCGGCCCACATGCCGTCTGCACCAGGGTGTTGACAGACTGGGGCAGACCAGGACACCAGACTGAAAGCCTGGGTACTCATAAACACTGTGGTGTATGAACTGGACTTCATCTGGCCCCGGTTTGGGTCCTGGACTCTGGTTTTGTGTGATCTTGTGTGAGCAGTGAGGGACTGTGGGATTTCTATGCAAAGCAGCTGTTACATCAGCTGCACAGCGAGGAGACGCAGCAGTTCCTCCTCCTCCTCCTCCTCCTCCTCATTTCCCTGATCAGCAGAAAGAACAGAGGCCTAACAACACAGACTCAAATACTGGATCTGAACTCAGGCTGTCCTGCAAGCTGAACACAAGCTGGACTCTAGTGGACTCCGGTCATCAGGTCAAGTCTTCTTATGCAGCTCCACACTTTCTGTCTGTGTGCTCTGTCTGTGGAGGACGTCACCTTGAGCTTTCACCATTTTTCACCATTTTCTAATAGATGAATCGAGAAAATGATCGACGGATTAATCGATACTGAAAATAATCGTCAGTTGCAGCAATATTTTATTTACATTCAGAGTTTCTTATGGCGGCGTTTAAAGCTTTTCATCAGACTCTGTACCTGCAGGAGTTTTATTTATGTGTGTCATTCAAATCTTTCTCCAGTCAAAGTCAGCTAAAGTTTTCTTCCAGGGGAGATAAATGCATAAACACATAAAACAGGATATAAATTACAATAAAATACACGAGGTAGGAGCCAAACTAACCTCCCTGCCTCTTAATCACAAAATAATGAGAAAAGAAGAAAACACAGTTTATGGACAGAGTCAAAGTTTCTTCACATTAATCTCTGAACGTCACACAAACGTTGTCGGGGGCCAAAGTAAAAACGTGTAGCTCTGCAGAATGACCGCCAGGTGTCAGTGTGTCACCGCCAGCTGCAGGTCCGTGTTTTTAGACTAAAACTCTGTTTGATAAAGATTTTAACAACAAATAAGTCATTTAGTTCGTGGCAAACTTTGTCAACACGACGCACGACTTTTTCTCAAATTACAGCTGGAGACATTCGCGCGCACAGCCAGCAGCAGTCCACAAAGTGAACCGATGATTTTTCTGTTTGGCACCGAGCAGGGAGGAAGAAGCTCCATGCGGACAACACAAACTGCAAACATGTAAGTTCTTTAACAGAAAGCTTGTTGTTTGGAGGATTATCCACATGCCGAATTCATCCAAAGATGCGAAATGTTTGGAAACATGTGACAGCCGTGACAGAAAGATCCGCGTTAGCCGCCCAGAAACACGGTTCCGTAAATTCACATGATTTCTAAATGGAATCTGGCGAGCCATTCCCCAAACAGCCACCTAAAGCAGATCCTGCTTTAATAATACCGTCAGTTTAGTGAAAAGAGTCTCTGATACAAACAGGAAGAGTAAATCAGAAACGTGAGAGATTGTTTTCCCGAGAGGTGACTTTTAAAAACGCTGGTTTATATAAAGAGATTTTTTAACACCAACTGTGTTTTTACCTTTTAAAAATCACATTACATTCAACTTAAGTGTTTCTTGAATGATTATTTAATCCCGTTTATTTCCAAAGTGTCAATATTATTTGGAAGACATCGTTAAATTATTGTAAACGAGGTGGATCATTGCTATAAAATAAGATTAAATAAATCCCCGCGTGTTTTAAACGGAGTTCGGCGAGCAGTTCATCACGTCGTCAGTAGCCTGTAAACAGTCCTAATAACACACAGGAACAATAAACATACATGTTGTAAAAGTCTTTCTGCTGCACATGATTCACTAAAGTTTCTTACCTCCGCAGCAGCTGCACGTGTCGTTTTTCACCGCACGTTAGACAAAACCAAACTTGTTTCACACTTTAACAGGTTAACTGTGCAGAAACAGGAGCAGAGCTACAGAGGAAATCTGTTTAAATACACAAAACACTGCACATAAAACACAACTGCTTATTTAACAACAGTATATTTAATAAAACTCACCCTGTCCGCTGGGCATCACCTGTCCAAACATGGCCGCCATCCAATCAGCAGTGAAGGAGGGTGATGCAAAATGCCCCCCCCCATCCTCCTTTATCACCTCCTGTTTCAGCTGCACCTGGAGATGTTGGGGCTACATTTAAGACTTTTAGACTTTTTAATTTAGACGTGTTTCACCTGTTTGCTTTGGTTTACTGGTTGTTTAGATGCTCATGTAACATGTAATATTGTTTACTGAAACATTACACAGTACTGAGAGTTTGTTCAGTCGGACTGGAACAGATCCACTACAGAGTGAAAACCCAGTCCGGCTTCAGGTCTGTTCTGGACTCTGTTAGTGGGACGTCAGCTGAGGACAGAAGTCACCAACCAGCAGAGAATCTAAAGTCCTCGACCCGTCTGTCAGGTCAGAGGTTTAAACAGCGATGACGCCACTAACAATGCAGAGGCGCAGGTTCAGCAGCTTTATTTAGTATTTTATCTCAAATGAACAGCTTCTAAATTAACCACTTCAACAAAACTCTGTGATCAAGCTGTAGTCTTAAATGTTTATTTCGAATTTATGTAAAAAGGACATCTGACAAGAAAAAGAAATCAAGTAGACAAATCAAAGTGATTTGAATAACAATAAAAAAAAATAAAAAAGTATCAATAGTTGCAGCCACAGACTTTTAAACTCTTGTTTCCAAGAGTGTGTCCATTACATATTCGAAAAGGAGTGGGAAGAATAAAAAAACTTATTTAACCCCACTCCTCATCCACAAATCAAAAGCTAAAATAATATTTACACATCTACTTTGTTAAACTCCAAAGAAATTCAAAATATACATCAATTATTTAATCAGGGAAAAAAATAAAACACTAGGAAAGAATAAATTATAAATTTCAGCAGCTCAGAAAAAAAAAGAAGTAATAACACCATGAAAGTGAAGATAATAACTGGCCCCAAAAACACTCTTCATCCCTGGAACCATTGAAAACCATCTCAAGTACTTGATTTTAAACTGGTTCATGTTTGGACTTTAGTTTCTCAGTGAGACCACAGCTTTACTCCAGAGCTTGAAATGCAAAAACTTTTCCTGGTTGTCGGCATCCTGTTTGTTTTGAAGTTGTTATAACCTCCATCTCCCTGAATAGAATTTGAATATTTCTGGGCAAAAGATTATTTCTGGCTTTAAACAGTATTTCAGCTGATTGATTTTTCACAAGCTCTGTGAATTTTAATAATTTTATTATATTGCAATTCCCAAATTACATTATTTTAGTTTTAGTTAAATTTAATGATAATTTATTTCTATCAAACCATATTTTTAATTTGTTCATTTCTTTAGTGACGTCTTTCACTAATTGCTGTAGTTTTTCACCTGAACAGAATATATTTGTATCATCTGCAAATAACAGCATCTTCAATGACTTAGATACAGAACATATGTCATTAATATACAAGATGAACAATTTTGGTCCCAACACTGACCCCTGGAGGACACCAGAAGCAATGTCCAAACATACTGAGCTGGAGCTTCCCAACTTCACAGACTGCTCACTTCAGATAACTCCTCACCCAGTCTAATGCTGTCCGCCTGATGCCTTTCCAGTTTATTTATAAGTATGTCATGGTTATTTGTTTCAAAAGCTTTCTTGAGATCAACAAAAAACCCCATTACATATTGACTGTCAGTGAGTTGGAGAACTAAGAACTAGCTGCGGAGAGCTGCCGAGCGTCGCCGTGCTCGCAGTGTGCGAGTTAAAATCATCACTTGCACATTGATGTTAGTGATTGTGACATTTCAGTGGGGCGGGTACTTGTGTCCGTTGACATTTACATTTATTCATGTAGCTGACGCTCGTACACCAAAGCCATGTGTCTTACCCACTGTGCCATCACCACCCCTTAAACCACCCCAGACGGTCTGGGTGCTGCTGCTCCACCTTTTGCTTTCCGTCAGCATCACATTATCAGTTAACACAAATAATCGATTTGTTAATCGAGTCAGAATCTTTCACGTCCTAAGAATCGCTTTTAAAGGCGGGGCCTGGTTTTTCTTCTGTTGTACAGAGCAAAGCTGCACGACTGAGAGACGGCGGCGCAGAACCACAGCAGAGACGTCTTTGCTTCAGACCGATTTTGGTCTTTGGGTTCACGTTTTAGTCTGGACGGACTAGGACTTTCACAGGAAGCAGTGACCATATTTGGCAAGGGGGGCGTGTCTGTAGGTTAATGAGCCTGGGTGAGCAGGTAGATGTAGAACACTGTTCCTGTTTGCACGTCCACTTCTGCTCACATGAGAAGTTAAAGGTGACGTAAAAGAGGAAGCTGGATGTTAAAGGGTTAAACTGTGTGTGGATGTGTGAGGGGAAGCACGTAGCTGCACCTCCTCCTCCTCCTCCTCCTCCTCCTCCTCTCCTCCTCCTCCTCTTCCTCCTCCTGCTCGCTTTTTTATGAATGAGCTTCAAACACACAGTGATGTCAGCAGAAGCCCATCCCCCACTGATGCGGGAAAAACCTCACGATCAGGAGGAGAGAGAGGCGTCCTCATGTTCCCCATATGTCTCTCTCCCCCTCTCTCTCTCTCGAGCAAACGTCACCCCTCGCACCCCTCTCCTCCCCATCCCTCCTCCCTCGTTCAGGAGCCTGAGGATGAGTAATCCAACAAGGGAGGGAGCGAGAGAGCTAATGGCAGAGAGGGAGGGAGGGAGGGAGAGTACCAACGCATCAGCAGCATCATCATCATCATCATCATCAGTAAACGTGCAGAACGAGAGGAAGAGAATTCAAAACCTCTCAGCTCCTCTTTCCCTGCAGAGCTCAGTCACACCGGAGCAGGCTAATTCCTGGACGGTCACACGCTGAGAGCAAAAGAAGAAGAAGAAATAAGGTGCGTCTGGCTCTGGCTAATCGCTGGAGAAAGAGGGAGGAAGCTTTATATTCCTGGATTGTCCACTCGCATGGAGCTCGTCTGATCTCTGGAGGAGCTGGAGGCTCGTTTCACGGGATGATACCTGACTAATTCATGATAAGGAGGTTAACTGGCTCGTCTTTTAGACTGGGGGGACAGACTACTTCCTTAACGGGGTCCACTTAAAACCACCAGCGCCACACCTCCACATGTGGAGCTTCAGAGGCTGGGATCTGGCTAGTATCTGGACTCTGTGATCCGTACCTGCCCTACACGTCCCGGTAACTGGACTATCTGTCTGACACAGCCTCCTCCTGGGACCAGGTTAATCTCTGGATCGGCGTGTCTGGCATGTTCTGCTTCTGCCTGCAGAGTTCCCTGCTGAAGCTCCAGCGCTGGAGGTGGAGGGGCCACCCGCTGGGTCTGTCCCCAGAGGGAGAGCCCCCCTGCCCTGGGCAGCAAGGAGCAGAAGAGCCCTGTGGCCCCGTGGAGCTCGGAGGGAAGGAGGGGAAGACGCTGGCTCTGTGCCACAGCGTCCCTGCAGACGAAAACAGCCCGCCAGGTAGATTCACCTGTCTGTCTGTCTGTCTGTCTGTCTGTAATATTGTCCCCTCACGTATCTGAAGGATTTATCGGTCCTGGTCTGCGATGCTCACTGAAACAGCCCTGGTTTTCGTCTCCACCCTCAGGACCTCTTCAGACTGGATGCCGTCCCCTGATGCACAGTTAGTAGAGTCTTTGTGATGAGTCGAGCTTATTGTGCTCAGCGCACGCCCGCCACGCTCTGTGTGTGTGTGTGTGCTGCTATTTATAGTGAAACTCTCTGCAGCACGTGAGACACGCCGACCGCCCGCTTCCAGATCTGCGCTCACACATTTCAGAGTCCTTCACATCGTTCGGTCACGCCTACTTTTATTCCACAAAAACGATCAATGACACGATGGACAAATTCATCTGTAACCGTTTCTGTTATCGATCCACGTCGTTTCCGAGCATCGGTGCCAGAGCAGCTTCTCCGATGTCAGGATGTGCTGCTTTCCCTCCTGTTTTCCAGGGGTTTCTGTCCTTCAGGTAACTGTAGAGGACCTTTAGGGGGTTCTTGTGGTCATGAGGAGGTTCTAGAGATCCTTCATCTTGGTTCAGTCAGGAGATGTTAATGGTCCTGTGGTAACTGTAGAGGACCTCTTAGGTTGGTCACTGAGGAGCCTGCGGTCTTTGGGTTGGGATCTGTGGTCATTACAGGTCTGACCTGGTGACTGACGGCGTCCACAAACATGTTTAACTTTCTTTTAATAGAAACGTCTTCTCTGCTTTCGTAGCAGCAGCACTGGCTGTTCGCCCTGGGCTCCATTCAGCTCACATTCATTTACATTTATTCTTTTATCCAAAGTGACTTAGAGCTGCTGTACATGTCAGAGGTTGCAGGCCTCTGGAGCAACGAGGGGTTAAGGGTCTTCCTCAAAAACACGTTGGTGGACGTGTCACAGTGGGGGAATTGAACCCAGGTCTCTCACACCAAAGACGTGTCTAATCCAACACGTTCCCGCTCCCGCCTCGTCACATATTGACTCTTGCTCGAGGCCCTTTGGCGTCGCCTTTTAACGACCCCTTTTGCGTCATTTATTGACATTTAGGGCTCAGCGGTCAAGTTGGCAGCGCTTAGCAACAACAAATATACGACTTCTGGTAAAGTTAGCAACAATAAATACGCAACGTCCGGTTACACTTTCGTTTCACTTTGGTTTAGGCAACAAAACTACTTGGCCAAGGTTCAGAAAAGATCCTGGTTTGGGTTAAAATAACTCACTTAGGTCAAATTACATAACTTGTCTAAATAAAAATATTTAATGTTGACTTTTTGTTTCACACGTGACACGAACCCCGGCCTCCTGGTTCAAAGTCCAGGTTCTGGCCTTCCATACACCCCCTTACTCAGGCTTTTCAGCCCCCCTAGTGTGTTACAAACTGACGACTATGGCTCTTGACCATGCGTCCATATGTGACGACTTGAGAACGGGTTGTCTTGTCCGCTGCGCCATCACCCCCATGTTGATAATAAAACCGTCACTTTGACATTTTCGTGCTATGGGATCTCGCCATATTAAAACGCGTGCGATATTGTTCGAGGTTGAAAGCTGTCTCACAATATCAGCGTGACGGCGATGTGAGGGTGAAGATACATAACAAGACGGCCTCACCGCTATTAAATCGCTTTGTATGGCAGCATTTTGGGAACCCAGTGGAAACAAAACTTTTAGTCTTACAGGTTTGCCAATGGCGCAGCAAACTTCCACGCTGACCACATGTGTTTGTGCCGCTATGTGCATGACGTGAACCATCATGCAGCGCAGCACACGTGTAAGTTTGACCGGACAGGATCAGGCATGTGGGACTGATCGGTCTCCGGTCTGATTGCAATCACTGGCCGATCGATCGGTGCATCTCTAGTTCTAATGTATTTTAGGTTGTTCTAGAGGTCATGGAGGAGGTTCTCGTGGTCCTTCAGGTGATTCTAGATGTCCTTCTGGTGGGTCTAGTAGTCATTGAGGAGGTTCCTGATATTTTTATTCAATGACCTTTCTTCACAGGAGGAACATTAATAAACGCTGAACACGTCCTCAGAGCTGCTTATTATGCTAAAAGGGGGGTTTCACCTAAACGGAACGGTTCTGTCCCTGCAGAGCTGCTGACAGTCCTGACCAGACCTCCACAGTCTCCCAGACACCAGCTGTTAAACACCATCCACCCTGCTCAGCAGCCCCTGCCTCCCGATGCTGAGCCGCCCCCCAGCCCTCACCACTCCCCCTACTCCCCGCCGAGGAGCAACCCCGGAGGTGAGGGAGGAGGAGGTGGAGGTGGAGCTCTCCTCCAGCTGCTGGCCGGCGGTCCCAGCCCTCTGCCCTCCCCCCGCTGCTCCAGCCACAGCCTGAGGTTCAGCTCCGACCCCGACATGGCACCGTCACCGCCCTGCAGCCAGCAGTACATAGTGTGAGTGTCGCCTGTCTGTCTACCTGTCTGTCAGTCTGTCCACCTGTCTGTCAGTCTGTCCACCTGTCTGTCTGTCTGTCCACCTGTCTGTCTGTCTGTCCACCTGTCTCTACACCTGTCTGTCCACCTGTCTGTCTGTCTGTCCACCTGTCTGTCAGTCTGTCCACCTGTCTGTCCACCTGTCTGTCAGTCTGTCCACCTGTCAGTCTGTCTGTCCACCTGTCTGTCTGTCTGTCTGTCCACCTGTCTGTCAGTCTGTCCACCTGTCTGTCTGTCTGTCCACCTGTCTGTCAGTCTGTCCACCTGTCTCTACACCTGTCTGTCCACCTGTCTGTCAGTCTGTCCACCTGTCTGTCCACCTGTCTGTCCACCTGTCTGTCTGTCTGTCCACCTGTCTGTCAGTCTGTCCACCTGTCTGTCTGTCTGTCCACCTGTCTCTACACCTGTCTGTCCACCTGTCTGTCTGTCTGTCCACCTGTCTGTCAGTCTGTCCACCTGTCTGTCCACCTGTCTGTCAGTCTGTCTGTCAGTCTGTCCACCTGTCTGTTGTCGTGGAAATTTAGATTCCTGGTGAGAGATTAGGCAAATAATTGAGTTACAACCAACCGTTGTCTTTGAAGAATTTATTAACAAAAGAGAATAAACAGAGAGGTACTACAACAAAATCAGCTGGACCAGAGGTTCTGTCTTCTAAGACAGTCACTAACGTCTGGCCCAGAACAAAGGGATGCATAGTCATTTACACAGTCTGAGTATCTATGTTTTGGGAACAAAAAGATCCTCTGCCTGCTGACCCTGGTCCCAGACAAAACAGGAGAGGAACAGAAAACAACTCCACATCCTTGACTTAAACCCTACACACATGTGGACAGACTAGCAGAACGGGAATAATAATAAAAGGAACACGTTGAAGCTTAAACAATGTATAAGACATAATAATAATAAAAGAAAAATAGCACTATTATAAGTACTTGCATAAATGGATAATAAGTGTAAGAAGAAAAGACAATTTTCTGCCCTTACATCTGTCAGTCTGTCCACCTGCCTGTCAGTCTGTCCACCTGTCTGTCAGTCTGTCCACCTGCCTGTCTGTCTGTCTGTCCACCTGTCTGTCAGTCTGTCCACCTGCCTGTCTGTCTGTCTGTCCACCTGTCTGTCAGTCTGTCCACCTGTCTGTCAGTCTGTCCACCTGCCTGTCTGTCTGTCTGTCCACCTGTCTGTCAGTCTGTCCACCTGTCTGTCTGAGTTGATCCTCTGTCTCCACAAACATCATGTGATGTGGTTTCTGGCCTTACAGTCCTGTGAATAACTGAGCTCTCGCTGCCTGCTGCATTAACACATCTTATATAATCCTTCCTCTGTTTCCTGACCCACAGCCTGAAGCTGAATGTGTGCTTGTGACCCAGTTTACAGTCTTTATGGTCCGTCCCTGTCTTTCTGCTTTACTGAGCATCAGTCAGATTGAATCTGCGTCTTGTATTTTATTAGCCTGTTTCCATCCCTCTTATTTAAACACCGTCCTGCTGCCCCAAACACTCACTAAAGCACCACATGTTCTGCTGAAAATAGTCCCAAATGCTCGATTTCCTCCTGTTTGTCTGATGGAAACTTCAGCGAGCTGCAGTTTGAGGAAGTTACTGAGTTTTTAAAACATGAAACTATAAATCTGTGAGGAGATTTTAAAGATTTACGTCTTCAGGAGGAACCTGGTGGTATAATGAAGGTCCCAGTGCAAGTTTCTCTATTTAATGTTTTACTATTTAATATATATGAGCTTTCACAGCTCCTCTTCTTGTACAGAGACGTGGAGATAAACGAGCCAGTTTGAAGCTGTAAGACCTGAGGATCGTGTTCCCTGTGCTTTGCATGTGATGGAAAAAATCATTTAAACTTAAGTTAATTTAATGGTAGGCCTGTGTGACGGCCTGTGTGACGGCCCGGGGGGCCTTCTGCTCTTGGGGCCACCTTGGCCAGGTGTCATGGCGGGAACTGGGAACACCCAGACGCTGGCGTGCAAATCGCTTCACCAACTCAGTTCAACACTGACAGCACACTTTCTTACAGTGATATTTGGGCCTCCTCCCATTTGAAGCTGATTCGTCTGTTTACCTGTCTCTCTGTGTCTCTGTCCAGGTGTCGGGGTCGGGACAGGACGGAGGGATCGGAGGACGAGTGTCCCTCTTCCGTCCCGTTCCTCAGCCGACAGATTCAGACCCTGAAGAAGAAGGTTCGCAGGTTTGAGGATCAGTTTGAACAGGAGATGAAATACAAGGTAAACACAGCAGGGAGCAGGATCCCAGTCCACAATCAAGTCCAGGACCCAGAGGGTCTTTACACAAATCAGTATGAAGGCTGAGTAGAGGAAACGAGCTACCTTTATGCTAAGCTAGCTACCTTTGGCAGGAATTGAACTGTTTATTATTTCTTCTCCATCAATCATTGATTCAGTTGCTATAAATGACATTAACTTTCATAACGCCAAATCATTAACTGAACGTAGCTTTTCTCACAAGCTAGCTATGACTTGATAAAGCCCTGTTTGGTCTTTCTACACACGTTCAAGTCTTCGAAATGATTCAGTTCCTAACTTTCCTGTTTCACGTCTTGCTGTGTAGAAATGATGTTGATGGTGAGTTGTTGTGTTTCTCAGCCGTCCCACAACGATAAATACTCGAACCCTGAGATGGTCGGAGTGATGAGTGAACTGGCGAAGGCTCGCAAACAGCTCAAAGGTAAACCATCAAAATATTTCCCTCTGAGACGTAACTAGTGTTCGAGTGTCGGTTTGATTATTATTACTTTGTTACACTCCACCGCTGTTTGTCTCCTGCAGAGCTGAGACTTAGACAGTCTGTGTTTGAGTTGAAGGAGCAGGACGGGCCAGAAAACATCTGCAGGTAACATCAGCACATCACAACACGTCGAGTCAACGTGACACAGTATCATCAGATCCATCAGTCAGTGTCGATGTGTCCTGCAGGCACGGCTCCGGCCAGCAGGGGGCGGCAGAGCACAAACCCACGCTAGAGGAAACGGTGGAGTCTCTGTTCAGGCGGCTGAGAGAGAAGAGACAAGCCCTGGGCCTGCCGGACAACATGAAGGTCAGCTTTCACTCCGACGTCCTCACCAGACTCTGTTCATTTTCTTCAGCGTTTTATTCCCCCATGTCTGTGTGTTTCACCTGACTGTGTGTGTCTGTGTGCAGGAGATGACTCAGGCTCAGATGGTGTTGGAGAAGATCACTCTGCAGAAATGTCTTCTCTACTTTGAGAGTCTGCACGGCCGGCCGGTGAGTCCACGGGGCAGAATGAAAAAACAGAGCAGTAACAGAAAACAGCAAAACGTTTTTTCTGTTCTACGGCTGTTGAGTTCTGAACAAGACTCTGCTTTGTGAAATTGATTCTGCGTTAATAAATCTCATTAAATCCTCAAGTTTAAATTATGAGCAGCCAACAGAGGGCCGAGCAGGGGCCACTGAAGTCACAGCCGTCGGCCCATCTGCATTCATGAGTAGGGATTAAAGAGTTCAGAGGCGTCATCTGTCCTACTGAGCTCAACCAGCTAGTTGTTGGTCTGTTGTTGGTTTGTTGTTGGTCTGTTGTTGGCCAATTGTTGTTTTCTTGTTGGTCTGTTGTTGGCCCGCTGTTGGTCTGTTGTTGGTCTCTTGTTTGCCCGTTGTTGGTCTGTTGTTGGTCCGTTGTTCTCTTGTTTGCCCGTTGTTGGTCCGTTGTTGTTTTCTTGTTGGTCAGTTGTTGTTTTCTTGTTGGCCCGTTGTTGGCCTGTTGTTGGTCTCTTGTTGGCCCGTTGTTGGTCTGTGTTGGCCTGTTGTTGTTTTCTTGTTGGCCCACTGTTGGTCAGTTGTTGGTCAGTTGTTGGTCCGTTGTTGGTCCGTTGTTGGTCTCTTGTTGGCCCATTGTTGGTCCGTTGTTGTTTTCTTGTTGGTCTGTTGTTGGCCCGTTGTTGTTTTCTTGTTGGTCCGTTGTTGGTCTGTTGTTGGTCCGTTGTTGGCCAATTGTTGTTTTCTTGTTGGTCTGTTGTTGGTCCGCTGTTGGTCTGTTGTTGGTCTCTTGTTTGCCCGTTGTTGGTCTGTTGTTGGTCCGTTGTTCTCTTGTTTGCCCGTTGTTGGTCCGTTGTTGGCCAATTGTTGTTTTCTTGTTGGTCTGTCGTTGGCCCGCTGTTGGTCTGTTGTTGGTCTCTTGTTTGCCCGTTGTTGGTCTGTTGTTGGTCCGTTGTTGGTCTGTTGTTGTTTTCTTGTTGGTCTGTTGTTGGCCCGCTGTTGGTCTGTTGTTGGTCTCTTGTTTGCCCGTTGTTGGTCTGTTGTTGGTCCGTTGTTGGTCTGTTGTTGTTTTCTTGTTGGTCTGTCGTTGGCCCGCTGTTGGTCTGTTGTTGGTCTCTTGTTTGCCCGTTGTTGGTCTGTTGTTGGTCCGTTGTTCTCTTGTTTGCCCGTTGTTGGTCCGTTGTTGGTCTGTTGTTGGTCCGTTGTTGGTCTGTTGTTGGTCCGTTGTTCTCTTGTTTGCCCGTTGTTGGCCCGTTGTTGTTCTCTTGTTTGTCCGTTGTTGGTCTGTTGTTGGTCCGTTGTTCTCTTGTTTGCCCGTTGTTGGTCCGTTGTTGGTCTGTTGTTGGCCCGTTGTTGTTCTCTTGTTTGTCCGTTGTTGGTCTGTTGTTGGTTTGTTGTCTGGTCGGTTGGTCTGTAGTCAGCTGCTCAAATTCCAAACGTGTCGTTTTAATGGAGATCAGTTACAGTGAAATAAATTTCATGGAGCAGAGGATCGAGGATTTTAATTTCAATGAAGCAGCTATTAACAGAAACGAGGTCTGACTGTCTGTTCAAACTGGGCTAAATCGAGTTATTTAGATTATATCCCTTCTACAGGCACAAAGATGTTGCCGTGGTAACGCCATATGTGTCTGTGTGTCTCGCAGGGAACAAAACAGGAGAAGAACCTGGTGAAGCCTCTGTACGACAGATACCAGATGATCAAACGTTTACTGTGTGCCAGCCCGACCATCACTACCATAGTGAGAAACACACACATTCACTGTCACTGGTTCACTGGTAGCATGCTAACATTAGCATTCATCTCTGAGCACACTGACAAACAGGTGGGGGAAGAAGTCTTCACTCATTTCTTACATCTTTAACTGATAAATAGCATTCACGTTTCTTTCACTGTTGCTGGTTGTTTTTGCTGGATGATGAGCTTTGCTCTGGTGCCACCCTCAGGACAGACTTTAATCTTTAGCTCCAATGCTTCTGTCTATCAGGAGGAAGAGGATGGTTCTGATGAAGACTCAACGAGCTCCATGACAGTCGATGAACCTCCTGTCACGCCTCCTCGCTGTGCGACCCGCCCAACTGTCTGCGAGGAGGACAGCGACCGGGACAGCGACCCCGCCTTCGTGTCCCCGTTAGACGAGGTGAAAGCCGTCCATCAGCCGCCAGCTCTCACCATGGCCAGCCTGCACGAAGCCTCCAGGTCTGTATGTGGACTCACATAAAGGTCACATGGTTTTAATGAGGTTCTGACTCCTGGAGCAGAACTTTGAGGTTGTGGTTTCACTTCAGCTTTCTGTATCTTCATCTCAGAGAACATGCAGCAATAAGTTCTTACTGACTAGTCCAACCTAAAGAGCGTCGCCTGTCCTGCGTTCTTTCAGCTCCGAGTAAAAGCCAGTCTTATGTTTATTCTTGTCCGGTCACTCGCTCTTTTTATCTTCCTCACTTCTGCCATGATGTACTGAGAACACAGAGCTAGCTTCTTCTTAAAGCTACCTTAGGTGGTGTGTGTGACGTGTTGCCATAAAGCATCACGGTGTTGTCGCGAAAGGTTTCCTGCGAAGTGCAATAGCTGGCGTTCTGGACCCCGAGTGGCACAGACACCATTCTCCCTGATTACAAGCCAATGAAGCATCAAAATGATTTTACTTTAAGATGAAAATCCAACATCAGCCTCGTTGCAGTGGCCCAGGTTTGAGTGGAGCCCACATTTCCTGTCTCTCTTCAAAATAAAGGAAAAGAAAAAAACAAAAATATCTTTTAAAAATCAAAATAAATACTAAATAATGATGTTTTAAGACCAACGGTTATAAAGTGGCAGCTAAGAACTCAAATGTTGGTTGGTTGGTGACTCAGATCGTCCACAGGGAGCCTCTTTGCTTCCTGCTTTACGTTCGTGTTTGACTGCTTCTTGGGGGATTAAAACTGGGCTTAGTCCAACCAAATGTCCCGGTTTCAACCTCTGCATCTTGTTCTCCAACTGAACCAGGTCTCAGCTGCTGGTTTGTCTGCGGGAGACGAGGGCAGAGAAGAAGACGAGGCGTAAAGTCCTGAGAGAGTTTGAGGACGAGTTTTACCGTCAGACTGGAAGGTGAGAGACCAAACTCTGTCCTCAGAGACACGTGGCCTCCGTCCTGCATCATTTTCACCCCCATCTCACCCAGAATCTGCCTGGTGGCAAGGTCTCTCACACCAAAGGTAGATGCCTACCTTTGGTGTGAGAGACCCAGGTTCAATCCCCACTGTGTCCCTGAGCAAGACACTTAACCCCTCGTTGCTCCAGAGGCGTCTGACCTCTGACATGAATAGCAATTGTAAGTCGCTTTGGATAAAAGCGTCAGCTAACTGAATAAATGTAAATGTTTCACTATTAATTCCATGCTGTAAAACTAAAAGCCCGTCAAGATGAATTCTCCTGTACTTGTACTTCAGTAATTATCAGTGAAATCCACTTAATTTTTTTTTTTAATCGTCATTTATAAACAGCATATTTTATTTGTTGATTAAATGATTTGTTTAAAATCTAAATGTGTTACAAGCTGTTTGATAAATGGGATAGAAAAACAAAAGTTACTTTGTGAAATAAATCTGTCTGAATCTCTCCTAGCAGACGAGCAGTACGAGACAGATTCCTAAAATATTCAAGTAAATAATTATAAATAAATAAGTAGTAAGTAAATAATAATAAAATGCAGATACCTTATACTTTCAACACTAAATATGTTCCACTACATGTGCACATTAAGATTTTAGATACAGAATACCTGACCTGATAAATGATGATGGATTATTTTAGGAAATTCAGCTGGAAGAAATGAAAAGTAACTAATAAAATCACCACTCTTGTGTTTACTGACAGAATCTGCCAAAAAGAGGATCGCACTCCGATGAAGGAAGAATACCAGGAATACAAACAGCTCAAGGCTAAACTGCGTCTGCTGGAAGTCCTCCTCAGCAAACAGGAAGTCACCAAAACCATGTGACTCCCTCCGACCGAAACTCTCCGTGAGACCATCAGAGAGAAAAGACCTTTGTGTTCAGAGGACGAGGGCAGCTGAGGTCACGGTTACAAAGAGAAACGTGTTGAGGTTCACCGACATGCTTCTTCCTTTCTGTTATTTATTTCAGCTGCAGAACTCAGAGATTTTAACGTCTTAGCCTGAAATAAAACTAGTGCTCAACGCTGTGACACATCAGCCGGGTCAGGTTTAGAAAACGTTCATAGTTTGGGTTAAAATAACAAAGTTACATACGAGGTCCAGTGTGAAATATCTGAGGATCCATCCCTGTGTTCTCAGCGCTGTGTAAAGACCTGACCTGGTGAACCGTCATGTTTTTATTACCTTTAGAATGAGACATTTCCGTCTACAGACGTCGCCGCTGTTGCACCGCCGTGTTTCTACAGTAGCCCAAATGGACAAACTGCTCTACAGAGAGAGTAGTAGTACTAATAGTAGTGTTTGTCATCTGGTTTATTAGACGTAAGAAAGGAAGTGAATTTGGACAAACGGAGGAACACGTGTGATTTAGCTGACAGAGCGTCGGAGCTTCTCCTGCTCTCTTAGACTGACTGAGCCTCTGGTTTGACACCTTCACCACTAGATGGCACTAAAACCTCCACACTGAACCTTTAAATTACATCACCAATGGTGACTTTTTGTTTCACGCGGGAAATAACCACCAGCCTCCTGGGTGAAAGTCCGGTTTTTGTTCCAGCCTGACCTCCTTACTCTGTTTCTGTCTGAGAAGCTCGCTATGACAACGGTCTGTTTTTTAAGAGAAGTTAACGTTTGTCGGTCAATCGGAGCAACACGCTGATGTGAAAGGAAGAACACTTTGGTGCTCGCTCGCTCGCTCGTTCTCTCTCACAGTTAGAAGCTCAGATTGACTCTGGTGCCACAGACACAGCTGCAGCCAGCAGCTGGTTATCTAAAGACATAATGCTAATAATGCTTAATGTTAACGTATCAAAGTTTCCATTTAAATGTGAAGACGCCACATTAACATGATAAATGTTTGATGCTGAGTATTTTAATGTTATGGCAGCATGTTAATGTTGGTAGAAACTTTCTCACTTCTTCCTCTGCAGACTGAACATGTGAAAATACTGTAAATATTCCAGCAGAGTTCTAAAGGTCTGTCTTCTGCTCTGTCGGTGGAAACGTACCAGCATCCTACAGAGTGTATTTATCGACCTGGATCCTCCAGTCGCATTAGTTCCAGTCTGCAAACATGAGGCTGTTTCTGAGGGTGAAACTGACGTGTTCCTTCCATCTGGTTTGATTTAATGGACCAAAACATTTTTTTATACAGGACTAAATGTGTGTTTGTCTAATTGAAAGCACTTTAATGTGTCGCCGGGGTCGTGATGAAGCAGCAGGACCTTCCTTCCAAAAAAATGTGAATCCAAGACCAGTAACTGCTTTTTGGTGTCTGAGGATCGAGAACCTGAAACATACATCATAAAGCAAAGGATTCTGGGACAAAGCAGTAGGGCTGTGTGTGATCACAGCCGTGGTTCGTCCTCACTGCAGTTCGCTCAGTTGGCGTGAACAACCTGTATTAACGAGATGATTTATTGGAGCCTGAGATTAACGTTGATGACGTTGACGTCAGAAATCAGAGTTCTCAGTTTGCGTCTGACGGAGCTGATGAGGTTCAGCGTCGTGTTGAGGTGCGTTCTGACTAAAAACATCCGGGACGAAGATGCAATGTACCGATGATTGTTGTTCTGTATGTCAAGATGTTATTTACACAACATGGAGAGATGCTGTGTGAGCTTTATATTATAGCACTTAAAGATGACAAAGGGAATTTATTTTTATCCAAAGTCTTGTGCTGATATGCAAAACGGTCTGTGGAGACGTGGAAGTGAACATGCAGGTGAACTGCGTCCTCCAGGTTTACTGTTCTGTGTTTAGGCTTTATGTCGTTTATGTCACGTTGTACGACGGAGCTGTCGCGCTTCTCAGCGTTAGAAGAGCTGAGTTCAGCCCCGACAAACTGCAGGAGATTCTTGAACTTCCTGTTGTGAACTCAGGCGGGCTTCACTTCACTGCCTTTTAATCGGCGGTCCTTATATACACGTCGCAGCTGATTGGGAAACACCTCTGACACGCCCACCAAACGAGAGGAAACACAGCCTGATGCCCACCGTTTCGATGGAAACATGTCGTCCAACCCAGAAACCGAATCAAACCAGTGCAAAATGTTATGAAACTGAGCGCGGTCCAGATTTTCAACAACCCTGCCTCTGATTGGCTGGTGCTCGTTACGTCTGTTGGTTAGCGCTGTGTTCTAGTCACAGTCTGCGGTCTTGAATTTCACAGTTTAAATTTCTGACTTCCGACCTGAAAGCGTTCCAGGTGCATGACGGCAAACGTGGACGAAGAACACGGCTGACCGAGACAAACTGATGTTTCCTTGCCAAGCGTGCGCACAGCTGAGCCCTCAGCACTGAGTGGTGTTAAATAAAGACAGTGAGTCGTTTACTGTGATCCCTGATCAGTTGGTAATCTGCAAAAATCAGTAAATGTTTTTCAGATGCTGTAACCAGCTGCCCAGTAACAACATATTTCTTACTCACAGAGCAGGTTTAACTCTGATAGGGCGGATTATTTTAATAAAATACAGGCAGAAATACTTTACGTTGCCTTTTAGTTGATGGCCTACCATTTACAGTATGTGCTTCCATGGAGATGCCCCAAGTTTGAGGTCGGAAATTTTCTAGTTTCGATAAGTCTGGAACGCAGCGTTAGGTTCCGGGTTAGCGAGAGCTCAGTTTCTTTGAAAGAGAAGGTAACAAGAAGGAAGTTACAGTCTCGGTAGGTTTCTCCTTCTCTGCCGGTCGTCTTCTGTTCAGCCAAATAATAAGTTACCTGGATGTAACTGAGTTCGTGCGTCGGCCAGTCGCTCTGTAGCACCAAGCAAATAAGAGAGTGAACTATAATAAACGGTCTGATCATTTAACACATTCGTCTAGTGTTGGTGGGTGAAATCTTTACCTGTTAAATGGACCCATATCTACAAAACTAAACATAATCCAGCAAGTGAAACATTTTTATTGGAAAACCAGTTTAGTACATAAAAATCTAACGTTTAATCGACAGGTTGAACTTTGGCACCCGGGAATGTGCGAGATGAAAGGTGGTATGCTGAAGTCGTGATAACACGTCTCCGTCTCACTGAGAAACAAACGTCTCACTGAGGTTGGTTCATATTGTGTCGGATGCAGACTTTCGGTGCGTGTTGGTGTTTTGACCTTCGTCATGCTGATTAAATATGTCCCTGTTGTGCAGTTCTGCTTCGCTTCACCAGTTTCTACACAGACGAGTTTAAAATAAATATTTTTGCTATTAACAGTTTTGTTGTTTTTTTTATTGTTCAGCAAAACATAAACCTGAATACAGTTTCAGATTTATTCATTGTTGCCAAAATAACCAGAATGTGTATTTCACATAGTGTGTGAACATTTTAGAAGATGAAGATCCATAAATGTACGTATGTAGTTGAATGTTTACTCTTACACACTGTAAAAATACTTCATTACAAATAGT
>JALXJV020000023.1:1651283-1675883 GCA_024633595.2 Lepomis macrochirus | reverse complement strand
GGTTGAGCTCAGTAGGACAGATGAGCCTCTGAACTCTTTAATCCCTACTCATGAATGCAGATGGGCGGACGGCTGTGACTTCAGTGGCCCTGCTCGGCCCTCTGTTGGCTGCTCATAATTTAAACTTGAGGATTTAATGAGATTTATTAGCTGAGAATCAATTTCACAAAGCAGAGTCTTGTTCGAGAACTCAACAGCCGTAGAACAGAAAAAAGCGTTTTGCTGTTTCTGTTACTGCTCTGTTTTTTCATTCTGCCCCGATGGACTCACCGGCCGGCCGTGCAGACTCTCAAAGTAGAGAAGACATTTCTGCAGAGTGATCTTCTCCAACACCATCTGAGCCTGAGTCATCTCCTGCACACAGACACACACAGTCAGGTGAAACACACAGACATGGGGAATAAAACGCTGAAGAAAATGAACAGAGTCTGGTGAGGACGCCGAGTGAAAAGCTGACCTTCATGTTGTCGCGCAGGCCCAGGGCTTGTCTCTTCTCTCTCAGCCGCCCTGAACAGAGACTCCACCGTTTCCTCTAGCGTGGGTTTGTGCTCTGCCGCCCCCTGCTGGCCGGAGCCGTGCCTGCAGGACACATCGACACTGACTGATGGATCTGATGATACTGTGTCACGTTGACTCGACGTGTTGTGATGTGCTGATGTTACCTGCAGATGTTTTCTGGCCCGTCCTGCTCCTTCAACTCAAACACAGACTGTCTAAGTCTCAGCTCTGCAGGAGACAAACAGCGGTGGAGTGTAACAAAGTAATAATAATCAAACCGACACTCGAACACTAGTTGCGCTCTCAGAGGGAAATATTTTGATGGTTTTACCTTTAGAGCTGTTTACGAAGCCTTCGCCAGTTCACTCATCACTCCGACCATCTCAGGGTTCGAGTATTTGCTCGCTATGGGACGGCTGAGAAACACAACAACTCACCATCAACATCATTTCTACACAGCAAGAGCGTGAAACAGGAAAGTTAGGAACTGAATCATTTCGAAGACTTGAACGTGTGTAGAAAGACCAAACAGGGCTTTATCAAGTCATAGCTAGCTTGTGAGAAAAGCTACGTTCAGTTAATGATTTGGCCGTTATGAAAGTTAATGTCATTTATAGCAACTGAATCAATGATTGATGGAGAAGAAATAATAAACAGTTCAATTCCTGCCAAAGGTAGCTAGCTTAGCATAAAGGTAGCTCGTTTCCTCTACTCAGCCTTCATACTGATTTGTGTAAAGACCCTCTGGGTCCTGGACTTGATTGTGGACTGGGATCCTGCTCCCTGCTGTGTTTACCTTGTATTTCATCTCCTGTTCAAACTGATCCTCAAACCTGCGAACCTTCTTCTTCAGGGTCTGAATCTGTCGGCTGAGGAACGGGACGGAAGAGGGACACTCGTCCTCCGATCCCTCCGTCCTGTCCCGACCCCGACACCTGGACAGAGACACAGAGAGACAGGTAAACAGACGAATCAGCTTCAAATGGGAGGAGGCCCAAATATCACTGTAAGAAAGTGTGCTGTCAGTGTTGAACTGAGTTGGTGAAGCGATTTGCACGCCAGCGTCTGGGTGTTCCCAGTTCCCGCCATGACACCTGGCCAAGGTGGCCCCAAGAGCAGAAGGCCCCGGACGTCACACGAGCCGCACACACAGGCCTACCATTAGAATTAACTTAAGTTTAAATGATTTTTTCCATCACATGCAAAGCACAGGGAACACGATCCTCAGGTCTTACAGCTTCAAACTGGCTCGTTTATCTCCACGTCTCTGTACAAGAAGAGGAGCTGTGAAAGCTCATATATATTAAATAGTAAAACATTAAATAGAGAAACTTGCACTGGGACCTTCATTATACCACCAGGTTCCTCCTGAAGACGTAAATCTTTAAAATCTCCTCACAGATTTATAGTTTCATGTTTTAAAAACTCAGTAACTTCCTCAAACTGCAGCTCGCTGAAGTTTCCATCAGACAAACAGGAGGAAATCGAGCATTTGGGACTATTTTCAGCAGAACATGTGGTGCTTTAGTGAGTGTTTGGGGCAGCAGGACGGTGTTTAAATAAGAGGGATGGAAACAGGCGAATAAAATACAAGACGCAGATTCAATCTGACTGATGCTCAGTAAAGCAGAAAGACAGGACGGACCATAAAGACTGTAAACTGGGTCACAAGCACACATTCAGCTTCAGGCTGTGGGTCAGGAAACAGAGGAAGGATTATATAAGATGTGTTAATGCAGCAGGCAGCGAGAGCTCAGTTATTCACAGGACTGTAAGGCCAGAAACCACATCACATGATGTTTGTGGAGACAGAGGATCAACTCAGACAGACAGGTGGACAGACTGACAGACAGGTGGACAGACAGACAGACAGGCAGGTGGACAGACTGACAGACAGGTGGACAGACTGACAGACAGGTGGACAGACAGACAGACAGGCAGGTGGACAGACTGACAGACAGGTGGACAGACAGACAGACAGGCAGGTGGACAGACTGACAGACAGGTGGACAGACTGACAGGCAGGTGGACAGACTGACAGATGTAAGGGCAGAAAATTGTCTTTTCTTCTTACACTTATTATCCATTTATGCAAGTACTTATAATAGTGCTATTTTTTCTTTTATTATTATTATGTCTTATACATTGTTTAAGCTTCAACGTGTTCCTTTTATTATTATTCCCGTTCTGCTAGTCTGTCCACATGTGTGTAGGGTTTAAGTCAAGGATGTGGAGTTGTTTTCTGTTCCTCTCCTGTTTTGTCTGGGACCAGGGTCAGCAGGCAGAGGATCTTTTTGTTCCCAAAACATAGATACTCAGACTGTGTAAATGACTATGCATCCCTTTGTTCTGGGCCAGACGTTAGTGACTGTCTTAGAAGACAGAACCTCTGGTCCAGCTGATTTTGTTGTAGTACCTCTCTGTTTATTCTCTTTGTTAATAAATTCTTCAAAGACAACGGTTGGTTGTAACTCAATTATTTGCCTAATCTCTCACCAGGAATCTAAATTTCCACGACAACAGACAGGTGGACAGACTGACAGACAGACTGACAGACAGGTGGACAGACAGGTGGACAGACTGACAGACAGGTGGACAGACAGACAGACAGGTGGACAGACAGGTGTAGAGACAGGTGGACAGACAGACAGACAGGTGGACAGACTGACAGACAGGTGGACAGACAGACAGACAGGTGGACAGACAGGTGTAGAGACAGGTGGACAGACTGACAGACAGGTGGACAGACAGGTGTAGAGACAGGTGGACAGACTGACAGACAGGTGGACAGACAGACAGACAGGTGGACAGACTGACAGACAGGTGAGACAGACAGACAGACAGACAGGTGGACAGACAGACTGACAGGTGGACAGACTGACAGACAGGTGGACAGACAGGTGGACAGACTGACAGACAGGTGGACAGACAGACAGACAGGTGGACAGACAGGTGTAGAGACAGGTGGACAGACAGACAGACAGGTGGACAGACAGACAGACAGGTGGACAGACTGACAGACAGGTGGACAGACTGACAGACAGGTAGACAGACAGGCGACACTCACACTATGTACTGCTGGCTGCAGGGCGGTGACGGTGCCATGTCGGGGTCGGAGCTGAACCTCAGGCTGTGGCTGGAGCAGCGGGGGGAGGGCAGAGGGCTGGGACCGCCGGCCAGCAGCTGGAGGAGAGCTCCACCTCCACCTCCTCCTCCCTCACCTCCGGGGTTGCTCCTCGGCGGGAGTAGGGGGAGTGGTGAGGGCTGGGAGGCTGGCTCAGCATCGGGAGGCAGGGGCTGCTGAGCAGGGTGGATGGTGTTTAACAGCTGGTGTCTGGGAGACTGTGGAGGTCTGGTCAGGACTGTCAGCAGCTCTGCAGGGACAGAACCGTTCCGCTTAGGTGAAACCCCCTTTAGCATAATAAGCAGCTCTGAGGGACGTGTTCAGCGTTTATTAATGTTCCTCCTGTGAAGAAAGGTCATTGAATAAAAAATATCAGGAACCTCCTCAATGACTACTAGACCCACCAGAAGGACATCTAGAATCACCTGAAGGACCACGAGAACCTCCTCCATGACCTCTAGAACAACCTAAAATACATTAGAACTAGAGATGCACCGATCGATCGGCCAGTGATTGCAATCAGACCGGAGACCGATCAGTCCCACATGCCTGATCCTGTCCGGTCAAACTTACACGTGTGCTGCGCTGCATGATGGTTCACGTCATGCACATAGCGGCACAAACACATGTGGTCAGCGTGGAAGTTTGCTCGCCATTGGCAAACCTGTAAGACTAAAAGTTTTGTTTCCACTGGGTTCCCAAAATGCTGCCATACAAACGATTTAATAGCGGTGAGGCCGTCTTGTTATGTATCTTCACCCTCACACGCCGTCACGCTGATATTGTGAGACAGCTTTCAACCTCGAACAATATCGGCACGTTTTAATATGGCGAGATCCCATGGCACGAAAATGTCAAAGTGACGGTTTTATTATCAACATGGGGGTGATGGCGCAGCGGACAAGACAACCCGTTCTCAAGTCGTCACATATGGACGCATGGTCAAGAGCCATAGTCGTCAGTTTGTAACACACTGAGGGGCTGAAAAGCCTGAGTAAGGGGTGTATGGAAGGCCAGAACCTGGACTTTGAACCAGGAGGCCGGGGTTCGTGTCACGTGTGAAACAAAAAGTCAACATTAAATATTTTTATTTAGACAAGTTATGTAATTTGACCTAAGTGAGTTATTTTAACCCAAACCAGGATCTTTTCTGAACCTTGGCCAAGTAGTTTTGTTGCCTAAACCAAAGTGAAACGAAAGTGTAACCGGACGTTGCGTATTTATTGTTGCTAACTTTACCAGAAGTCGTATATTTGTTGTTGCTAAGCTGCCAACTTGACCGCTGAGCCCTAAATGTCAATAAATGACGTAAAAGGGTCGCTAAAGCTGACGCCAAAGGGCCTCGAGCAAGAGTCAATATGTGACGAGGCGGAGCGGAACGTGTTGGATTAGACACGTCTTTGGTGTGAGAGACCTGGGTTCAATTCCCCACTGTGACACGCCCACCAACGTGTTTTTGAGGAAGACCCTTAACCCCTCGTTGCTCCAGAGGCCTGCAACCTCTGACATGTACAGCAGCTCTAAGTCACTTTGGATAAAAGAATAAATGTAAATGAATGTGAGCTGAATGGAGCCCAGGGCGAACAGCCAGTGCTGCTGCTACGAAAGCAGAGAAGACGTTTCTATTAAAAGAAAGTTAAACATGTTTGTGGACGCCGTCAGTCACCAGGTCAGACCTGTAATGACCACAGATCCCAACCCAAAGACCGCAGGCTCCTCAGTGACCAACCTAAGAGGTCCTCTACAGTTACCACAGGACCATTAACATCTCCTGACTGAACCAAGATGAAGGATCTCTAGAACCTCCTCATGACCACAAGAACCCCCTAAAGGTCCTCTACAGTTACCTGAAGGACAGAAACCCCTGGAAAACAGGAGGGAAAGCAGCACATCCTGACATCGGAGAAGTTGCTCTGGCACCGATGCTCGGAAACGACGTGGATCGATAACAGAAACGGTTACAGATGAATTTGTCCATCGTGTCATTGATCGTTTTTGTGGAATAAAAGTAGGCGTGACCGAACGATGTGAAGGACTCTGAAATGTGTGAGCGCAGATCTGGAAGCGGGCGGTCGGCGTGTCTCACGTGCTGCAGAGAGTTTCACTATAAATAGCAGCACACACACACACACAGAGCGTGGCCGGCGGCGTGCTGAGCACAATAAGCCGACTCATCACAAAGACTCTACTAACTGTGCATCAGGGGACGGCATCCAGTCTGAAGAGGTCCTGAGGGTGGAGACGAAAACCAGGGCTGTTTCAGTGAGCATCGCAGACCAGGACCGATAAATCCTTCAGATACGTGAGGGGACAATATTACAGACAGACAGACAGACAGACAGACAGGTGAATCTACCTGGCGGGCTGTTTTCGTCTGCAGGGACGCTGTGGCACAGAGCCAGCGTCTTCCCCTCCTTCCCTCCGAGCTCCACGGGGCCACAGGGCTCTTCTGCTCCTTGCTGCCCAGGGCAGGGGGGCTCTCCCTCTGGGGACAGACCCAGCGGGTGGCCCCTCCACCTCCAGCGCCTGGAGCTTCAGCAGGGAACTCTGCAGGCAGAAGCAGAACATGCCAGACACGCCGATCCAGAGATTAACCTGGTCCCAGGAGGAGGCTGTGTCAGACAGATAGTCCAGTTACCGGGACGTGTAGGGCAGGTACGGATCACAGAGTCCAGATACTAGCCAGATCCCAGCCTCTGAAGCTCCACATGTGGAGGTGTGGCGCTGGTGGTTTTAAGTGGACCCCGTTAAGGAAGTAGTCTGTCCCCCCAGTCTAAAAGACGAGCCAGTTAACCTCCTTATCATGAATTAGTCAGGTATCATCCCGTGAAACGAGCCTCCAGCTCCTCCAGAGATCAGACGAGCTCCATGCGAGTGGACAATCCAGGAATATAAAGCTTCCTCCCTCTTTCTCCAGCGATTAGCCAGAGCCAGACGCACCTTATTTCTTCTTCTTCTTTTGCTCTCAGCGTGTGACCGTCCAGGAATTAGCCTGCTCCGGTGTGACTGAGCTCTGCAGGGAAAGAGGAGCTGAGAGGTTTTGAATTCTCTTCCTCTCGTTCTGCACGTTTACTGATGATGATGATGATGATGATGCTGCTGATGCGTTGGTACTCTCCCTCCCTCCCTCCCTCTCTGCCATTAGCTCTCTCGCTCCCTCCCTTGTTGGATTACTCATCCTCAGGCTCCTGAACGAGGGAGGAGGGATGGGGAGGAGAGGGGTGCGAGGGGTGACGTTTGCTCGAGAGAGAGAGAGGGGGAGAGAGACATATGGGGAACATGAGGACGCCTCTCTCTCCTCCTGATCGTGAGGTTTTTCCCGCATCAGTGGGGGATGGGCTTCTGCTGACATCACTGTGTGTTTGAAGCTCATTCATAAAAAAGCGAGCAGGAGGAGGAAGAGGAGGAGGAGGAGAGGAGGAGGAGGAGGAGGAGGAGGAGGAGGTGCAGCTACGTGCTTCCCCTCACACATCCACACACAGTTTAACCCTTTAACATCCAGCTTCCTCTTTTACGTCACCTTTAACTTCTCATGTGAGCAGAAGTGGACGTGCAAACAGGAACAGTGTTCTACATCTACCTGCTCACCCAGGCTCATTAACCTACAGACACGCCCCCCTTGCCAAATATGGTCACTGCTTCCTGTGAAAGTCCTAGTCCGTCCAGACTAAAGCGTGAACCCAAAGACCAAAATCGGTCTGAAGCAAAGACGTCTCTGCTGTGGTTCTGCGCCGCCGTCTCTCAGTCGTGCAGCTTTGCTCTGTACAACAGAAGAAAAACCAGGCCCCGCCTTTAAAAGCGATTCTTAGGACGTGAAAGATTCTGACTCGATTAACAAATCGATTATTTGTGTTAACTGATAATGTGATGCTGACGGAAAGCAAAAGGTGGAGCAGCAGCACCCAGACCGTCTGGGGTGGTTTAAGGGGTGGTGATGGCACAGTGGGTAAGACACATGGCTTTGGTGTACGAGCGTCAGCTACATGAATAAATGTAAATGTCAACGGACACAAGTACCCGCCCCACTGAAATGTCACAATCACTAACATCAATGTGCAAGTGATGATTTTAACTCGCACACTGCGAGCACGGCGACGCTCGGCAGCTCTCCGCAGCTAGTTCTTAGTTCTCCAACTCACTGACAGTCAATATGTAATGGGGTTTTTTGTTGATCTCAAGAAAGCTTTTGAAACAAATAACCATGACATACTTATAAATAAACTGGAAAGGCATCAGGCGGACAGCATTAGACTGGGTGAGGAGTTATCTGAAGTGAGCAGTCTGTGAAGTTGGGAAGCTCCAGCTCAGTATGTTTGGACATTGCTTCTGGTGTCCTCCAGGGGTCAGTGTTGGGACCAAAATTGTTCATCTTGTATATTAATGACATATGTTCTGTATCTAAGTCATTGAAGATGCTGTTATTTGCAGATGATACAAATATATTCTGTTCAGGTGAAAAACTACAGCAATTAGTGAAAGACGTCACTAAAGAAATGAACAAATTAAAAATATGGTTTGATAGAAATAAATTATCATTAAATTTAACTAAAACTAAAATAATGTAATTTGGGAATTGCAATATAATAAAATTATTAAAATTCACAGAGCTTGTGAAAAATCAATCAGCTGAAATACTGTTTAAAGCCAGAAATAATCTTTTGCCCAGAAATATTCAAATTCTATTCAGGGAGATGGAGGTTATAACAACTTCAAAACAAACAGGATGCCGACAACCAGGAAAAGTTTTTGCATTTCAAGCTCTGGAGTAAAGCTGTGGTCTCACTGAGAAACTAAAGTCCAAACATGAACCAGTTTAAAATCAAGTACTTGAGATGGTTTTCAATGGTTCCAGGGATGAAGAGTGTTTTTGGGGCCAGTTATTATCTTCACTTTCATGGTGTTATTACTTCTTTTTTTTTCTGAGCTGCTGAAATTTATAATTTATTCTTTCCTAGTGTTTTATTTTTTTCCCTGATTAAATAATTGATGTATATTTTGAATTTCTTTGGAGTTTAACAAAGTAGATGTGTAAATATTATTTTAGCTTTTGATTTGTGGATGAGGAGTGGGGTTAAATAAGTTTTTTTATTCTTCCCACTCCTTTTCGAATATGTAATGGACACACTCTTGGAAACAAGAGTTTAAAAGTCTGTGGCTGCAACTATTGATACTTTTTTATTTTTTTTTATTGTTATTCAAATCACTTTGATTTGTCTACTTGATTTCTTTTTCTTGTCAGATGTCCTTTTTACATAAATTCGAAATAAACATTTAAGACTACAGCTTGATCACAGAGTTTTGTTGAAGTGGTTAATTTAGAAGCTGTTCATTTGAGATAAAATACTAAATAAAGCTGCTGAACCTGCGCCTCTGCATTGTTAGTGGCGTCATCGCTGTTTAAACCTCTGACCTGACAGACGGGTCGAGGACTTTAGATTCTCTGCTGGTTGGTGACTTCTGTCCTCAGCTGACGTCCCACTAACAGAGTCCAGAACAGACCTGAAGCCGGACTGGGTTTTCACTCTGTAGTGGATCTGTTCCAGTCCGACTGAACAAACTCTCAGTACTGTGTAATGTTTCAGTAAACAATATTACATGTTACATGAGCATCTAAACAACCAGTAAACCAAAGCAAACAGGTGAAACACGTCTAAATTAAAAAGTCTAAAAGTCTTAAATGTAGCCCCAACATCTCCAGGTGCAGCTGAAACAGGAGGTGATAAAGGAGGATGGGGGGGGGCATTTTGCATCACCCTCCTTCACTGCTGATTGGATGGCGGCCATGTTTGGACAGGTGATGCCCAGCGGACAGGGTGAGTTTTATTAAATATACTGTTGTTAAATAAGCAGTTGTGTTTTATGTGCAGTGTTTTGTGTATTTAAACAGATTTCCTCTGTAGCTCTGCTCCTGTTTCTGCACAGTTAACCTGTTAAAGTGTGAAACAAGTTTGGTTTTGTCTAACGTGCGGTGAAAAACGACACGTGCAGCTGCTGCGGAGGTAAGAAACTTTAGTGAATCATGTGCAGCAGAAAGACTTTTACAACATGTATGTTTATTGTTCCTGTGTGTTATTAGGACTGTTTACAGGCTACTGACGACGTGATGAACTGCTCGCCGAACTCCGTTTAAAACACGCGGGGATTTATTTAATCTTATTTTATAGCAATGATCCACCTCGTTTACAATAATTTAACGATGTCTTCCAAATAATATTGACACTTTGGAAATAAACGGGATTAAATAATCATTCAAGAAACACTTAAGTTGAATGTAATGTGATTTTTAAAAGGTAAAAACACAGTTGGTGTTAAAAAATCTCTTTATATAAACCAGCGTTTTTAAAAGTCACCTCTCGGGAAAACAATCTCTCACGTTTCTGATTTACTCTTCCTGTTTGTATCAGAGACTCTTTTCACTAAACTGACGGTATTATTAAAGCAGGATCTGCTTTAGGTGGCTGTTTGGGGAATGGCTCGCCAGATTCCATTTAGAAATCATGTGAATTTACGGAACCGTGTTTCTGGGCGGCTAACGCGGATCTTTCTGTCACGGCTGTCACATGTTTCCAAACATTTCGCATCTTTGGATGAATTCGGCATGTGGATAATCCTCCAAACAACAAGCTTTCTGTTAAAGAACTTACATGTTTGCAGTTTGTGTTGTCCGCATGGAGCTTCTTCCTCCCTGCTCGGTGCCAAACAGAAAAATCATCGGTTCACTTTGTGGACTGCTGCTGGCTGTGCGCGCGAATGTCTCCAGCTGTAATTTGAGAAAAAGTCGTGCGTCGTGTTGACAAAGTTTGCCACGAACTAAATGACTTATTTGTTGTTAAAATCTTTATCAAACAGAGTTTTAGTCTAAAAACACGGACCTGCAGCTGGCGGTGACACACTGACACCTGGCGGTCATTCTGCAGAGCTACACGTTTTTACTTTGGCCCCCGACAACGTTTGTGTGACGTTCAGAGATTAATGTGAAGAAACTTTGACTCTGTCCATAAACTGTGTTTTCTTCTTTTCTCATTATTTTGTGATTAAGAGGCAGGGAGGTTAGTTTGGCTCCTACCTCGTGTATTTTATTGTAATTTATATCCTGTTTTATGTGTTTATGCATTTATCTCCCCTGGAAGAAAACTTTAGCTGACTTTGACTGGAGAAAGATTTGAATGACACACATAAATAAAAACCCTGCAGGTACAGAGTCTGATGAAAAGCTTTAAACGCCGTCATAAGAAACTCTGAATGTAAATAAAATATTGCTGCAACTGACGATTATTTTCAGTATCGATTAATCCGTCGATCATTTTCTCGATTCATCTATTAGAAAATGGTGAAAAATGGTGAAAGCTCAAGGTGACGTCCTCCACAGACAGAGCACACAGACAGAAAGTGTGGAGCTGCATAAGAAGACTTGACCTGATGACCGGAGTCCACTAGAGTCCAGCTTGTGTTCAGCTTGCAGGACAGCCTGAGTTCAGATCCAGTATTTGAGTCTGTGTTGTTAGGCCTCTGTTCTTTCTGCTGATCAGGGAAATGAGGAGGAGGAGGAGGAGGAGGAGGAACTGCTGCGTCTCCTCGCTGTGCAGCTGATGTAACAGCTGCTTTGCATAGAAATCCCACAGTCCCTCACTGCTCACACAAGATCACACAAAACCAGAGTCCAGGACCCAAACCGGGGCCAGATGAAGTCCAGTTCATACACCACAGTGTTTATGAGTACCCAGGCTTTCAGTCTGGTGTCCTGGTCTGCCCCAGTCTGTCAACACCCTGGTGCAGACGGCATGTGGGCCACCCACCCTTCAAATAGAGAGAAGAAGCCTCCAGATTAATGTGTTACAAGCAGTAACACACTTGTTAAACTGGGAACGATACAGAGAAGGTTAGCATGGTCACTTGTGCAAAGATGACACGCAGAATCGTGAAGCGTTCTCACTTTTAAGAAATTTTATGTGATTTTTATCATTTTCCTCCATCCGTTAGTGTTACATTTGTGTTTTGGAGAAACAGCGCCCCCACCGGCGCATCGGCCCTGTTCAGGCAGGGAGCGGTACTGCAACGCAGGAGACTGCAAGAGGCTTCCTCCCCGAAAATTAAACAAAAACCCCGCAAAATTATAATAAATAATATAATAAATTCAGGAGAAGCTCCGTGAGAACTTGATGGGACAAAATACATTAACTGTAGAGACGCTGTGTTGTCTTTAATTGGTGTTTATGAGGAGAATGTCACTCTCACCGGACTGCTTTTTCTTTCTGTCCATTTGACGTTAATAAGAAACCGGATAGTGTCTGCTGAGAAACGGGGTGAATATCTGTAAAGGATTAAAACTAAACTTTAACACGTGCTGTTTGGTAGATTACGTGTTAGCCGATTTACAGGAGAGACTCAGACAGACTCAGAAAACTGAAGAATATAATGTTGTCGTAATACTGGTTGCTGTGTTGTTGTTTTACGTTTTTTTTAAAGTGGAGTTCTGCTGATGCAGATGCCAGCTCAGAGCGGGAAGCGGGAATAACAAACATGTTTCCGGTAATATCCTTCAAAATAAAAGGCACCGTTCGTTTGCGAAACTGTTGGCTGAACTGTTCGGTGCAGAAAGTTGGCGGTTCGAGTCCCGATGGGTCATTTTCTGTGTTAGCTGTAGGACCAACAAAGTGGCACTACTCCTCAGAGGTGTCGGGTTACGCTGGAGACATGGCTGATTTCGTCCACATCGTTTTTTGAAAACATTTGTTAGAAATGTTCTGAAAAATAGCAAAAAAAAAAACACTTTCAGAAAGGTTTATTTGCACAATAAAAAAAAACATGCAGTGGAATTTAGAAGAAACAAATTTGCGTTGTCCAAAATAGTAACTAATATGAAATTAAGTATGTAATGTTTAAAATATGCTGGGGGTGGAGCCCCGGACCCCACACTCATTTTTTCAGCATTGAATATTTCTTTAAAAAAGTGTTAAAATATTTTTAATTGTTGAAAAAAACTGAAAAAAACCCAGTCATGTTCAGATACAGTAGATACTACGAGACATTACTGATGTTCAAAACATACATGCATCCATTAATCAGGAGGACAACCATCCCAGTTATAGAGTAAATAATATTACAATTATTAAAATTGATTGTACAGTTAAGCTCACACTGTTTGCTCCATCTGTCGGCCTCAGACCTCTGCAGAACAGGAGGTTTATTGAATCTGATAGGTGAATATTAACAACACATGTAATGTGCAATGCAGTTGATTACAGCTTATAAACTACTGTAAGTCAACAAACCCTGCAGACTCTCAAACCAGTGAAACGTTATAACTAAATAAAACTGTCAGGTTACCTGATCAACAATAAACCTGTGACCTCTTTCCAGCCAACGGCAATAATTAACGTGTTTGCAGCCAGCGAGGCGTCAATAATTACGTTAATCGACCACAAGTAAACAAACACTGGTTCATCTTTTCATAACGACAGTCGGAGGAAACCTCCGTCGGTCGTAGCTGAAGCAAGACGCAAACGTTAGACGCCGATGCTGAGCTCAACATGTTCACTCACCACAGGTTACGGACCTATGTTGCGTTCAGCGCTTCTTTGTTTGTCTCTTGTTGTATGAAGTTTTAAAGCCAAACTTTGAGATGAACGGCTCAGCAGCTGTTTGTTGTCCTCTCTCACGTGCGGCGGCGCAGCTGATGTTACGTGTTACGTAGGCAGGTTATAGGTAACAGTGAGGGAATAACGGCGCGCTCATCTGACGTAACGTTTCCTAAAAATAAACATTGTTCTCGAGTCTCAAGTCACTGTGTGTGCAACTTAAGTTGCACTCGAGTCCGAGTCTCAAACTCGAGTCCCCATCTCTGCTGCATGCTGGGAAGAAGTTTCAGCTGCAACACCACCAGACTGCGGAGCAGCTTCCCCCCCAAAGCTGCAGTGTAGCATTTATATATCCACTTCCACTGCTTTATGAAATAAGAAAGTCCAGTGTTTTTGTACAGCTTTTATTTTTTAAACAGATCAAACTGCTTTGGCAAAATAGTTTTTCACTTTTGTTTTTAACAGTCATGCCCATAAAGCTTTTTGGAACTGGGACAGTGTGACAGCTACTGTGATAACAATAAAAACAACAACAATAATAATAATAATAATAATAATAATAATAATAATAATAATAATAATAATAATAATAATAATAATCTACACATCTACAAACAGCTGAGACATCATAAAGCACTATATTCCCAGTATATACAAATAAATCAGTGACACTCGAGCTTCATCACAAAATATCATCAGCATTTCTCCTTCTGGTCCAAACGTCTGAATAATTCTCTTTCTGCTCTGATCCTGGCTTCCCTCCTGCTCCCAGTCTTTATGCTAAGCTAGGCTAACCACGTCCTGGCTCTGTGCCTCACAGACATGTGACAGGTGACTTGATGTTTTTCAGTGTTTTCATGCAGAGCGCACAGAAGTTAAACATCACAACACACTGAGGCGTCGCACCAAAGAGAGACACTATCAGCTTTTTACAGAAGGCCACAAAATAGAAATAGAAACTGAAAGAAACTGATTCAACTCTTTGCTTGTGGAAGAAATACGGAGCTCAAACACTGCACGTGCACTTCGACTCAGCAAAAGTCCACTTTGTCATGGAGTTACAGTTTAAGCATGAATTAAAAGAGAGATTACCTCGCACTGATCTTTTCCTTCTTCAGTCTGTTTCAGATAAACTTGCCTTTAACCCAGTGGGACCTGCAGCGTTCCTTCTCAGAAGCTGCCGCGATCTCAGATTTACGGTAACCTCCTCCAGTCTCTCCGTGGTCAGCGTTTAAGTTCTCCAGGAAGGTCTTTGGTGTTCGGCCCTGATGGTTAATGTTTTAATCCTCCAGCTGCAGAGGAAATTATGTGAACGCTGCAGCTCGAGTCAGAACTGAACAGGGGGTAAAACTCAACGCCTGTTTGCGCTTGTCACGGTTCAGACTGTCACGACTGAGACGCAACGTGTGTCATGTTGGGCAGAAAGAAATATGTTGGTTGAAGAGTTTGCGACAGAAAAGATCCAGTCAGAACCTTTAAAATCACACGAGCGCCATCAGCAGAGGGAGTTTGCACATGGATTTATTTCTGAGCACTTAAAAGACTTGTCGGCCATCTTGGCTTTGACGTTGAGGCTGACGGTTCATTCTTGATAAAAGCTCTTCAATTCCTTGACAACAAACTCCATCTGCAGAAGAAGAGCGTGTGGTAGGATTCAAAACTCCAGAACAAATGGGGACAAATCGGTGATCCGGTTCTGTTAACGATTTAAAAGTTATTTCTGGAAACAAAGCTGTGATTGGCTTGTGTTTTTTAGTAACAGGGGAAAAGGCCGTCAGTGAGCACAGCACCAGACCTGTGTGGGAGGAGATTCTGAGATCTGGAACCAGGTCATTAAAAAGCAAGTATATCCAGAGCCGCAGACATGAAAATGGGGAACAATACTGAAACGTTCTCAAGCTTGAAACACCTCGAAACAAACAGCTCGTGCATGTGACTGTGCATGTGTCTGAGGACGGACTGTGTGTGGGGGTGTGTGCATGAATATGTACAAACTATATGTTGTCATGCTTTGATCCGAAGATTCACAACGTAACGAAAGCTCGAAAGGAAAGTTTAAATGTGGACATTTTCGTATCCCGTCCACAGCTGCTACACCCAAACCTGTCTTGTCTTTCTGTCTTTGGAAGTTCCCGAAAATGAAATGAGAAGTGAAGGCATCGCGGTGACCTTGAGTTAGTCTTCGTCTGTTCGTCGATCGGACCACAAATGTCTCCGCCAGCTGTCAGAGAGCCTAACCTGGGTTCACAGGGTTAGAGGAGCCCCTCAGGACTTCCATGTCTGCCTCCACACCACAAAACACAAGAGGACATCACAGGCAGCGGTAGCAGTATGGGTTCCCTCTGAGGGGTCAGAGGTCAGACGATAATCAAGGACACTTGACAGGAGCAAAGGCTTTCCATTGGTTGCAGATAATCAGGGCCTTGGTGCCTGTGACCTATGATATGAACTCACTGGGAGTCATCTGAAGGGACGATTCGATGCCTGTTTAGCTTCTGGAAGCAGGAAAACTGTCTGACCACACTGGTACTCTCACCCTGCTCCTGGTCTGCCAGGTGTCCACTTGGTTAAACACGCTTTTTTTAGGGGAAGCACTTTGTGAGAAAAGTCCTTGACCCCCCGTTAGAGTTAACAGCTTCAGCCTCTGGTGGCTTCACGGATGGGTGTAAGCAGCAGGTTTCTGGTGTCATCACTGACTAACGTTCGATCTACCTCTTCATGCCGCCACATGTGGAACACAAACACGGCCTATACTGTTTGAGTGACCGTAGTAACCTTCCCTCCTCGGCCTCCTTCTTGATGCAGCGATAATGTCCCAGAGTTCCCAGCTGTCTCAGATCTGAAGGAGCTGGGACGACCTTCCGGTCATGAAATTTCAGAATGTGGCTGCACCCTTTGCAGAAAAGAACGGCCATGTACTGTAAGACTTGTAGGAGGGATTTCCTGTTCTTAAAGGCTTGATGCACAATTGTCTTGCAGCAATATATGGGACGTAAAGCGAGACGTCTCTGTGTGACTGACAGCTGATTGACGAACATACCCAAAGTTAATCCAGACAAGGAATCAGTGTTGTTCCAGGTTCAAAGAAACCCTCTTTTCCTCCCCAGAACATGCTTGTACCCCTTTGAATCAGGCACTCTGAAATTTCTAGGACCTTTTTACTACTCTGACAGACTTGATGAACTACGGACCCTGGTCTTGGAGACCAGGGCAAACTGTTGAAGCGAACATGTGGTTTGTCTCATCTTCTGGCCCAAGGTTCCTCTAGTTAGAGACAACAGATGGGACCTGTTTGATCAGTGAGAAGCTTATGGTGATTCTTTTTCCTTCTGCTGCCTTCAGCACGTCGTTTAAAATCATCTGGAGACACAATGTGGCTGCAAAGCATTGGGGATCTGATGGCCACAGCGCCAGCCAGCCTAGAAACAACACAGGCAGAGTCACAGGAAGGTGCTGTGGGTGAAAACGTCCTCCAGCTGGCACATGAAGGTTCTTTGTTCAGCCTGGTGAGAAGCCGTCTTCTTCTGAGATCTGGATCTCCACGTAGGGGCCAGGTTTTGGGATTTGGATGTGAGCTGGACTAAAAGTCATAATCCCATCCGAGTTGTCGTCTGGCGGCGGCTCGCCTGTGTCTTCAGGGAAACTGTCGAAGTTGCTGGTGTCGATCTGAGAGGAAACCTGAAGAGAACAACACGAAGTCAGACACCCGCAACACCTTCAGACCGAACAAAGTATGTATCCCTGATCCATCTCAGACCGTTTAGACACCTGCTTAATGGAATTTAAAGCCTTCACATACCAGAAAATCCTCTGCATGGAGGGTTTAGTATCTATCTGTTAAGATATTTTATATGACGCAGAGTTGACAGGAGATGAGAAGACAGAAAGACGGGCAACCAAAGACTCAAACCGGGTTTAAGGCATAAATACTTCGGCCACCAGGGCGCCTGAAGTTCACTTACTTTGCTGAATTAGTCCAAACACATATTCTGGTTTGTTGTGTCTCTCAGTTATGTTTCAAAATAATCTGAGCTCAAAGGCCAATTTATCAGCTTTCAGAACATCCAAATGTCTCATGGAGCTGGCTCAGGAGTCATCATGTGGTCTTCAAATTGACATAGCAGGAGGTCATATATGGGGGGTGAGACCGTAACCCGTCTTTGTGCAAATTCTCTTGGTAATGGCCCGTTTCTCAATTGAGATACCAGATAACCGATCAGCCAGAACATTATGACCACTTCTTGGTCTTTATCACCAAAGCAGCCCTGACCCGTCGAGGCCTGGACTCCACTGTGTGATGCTCTGTGTGTTCTGACACCGTTCTGTCAGAACCAGCATCAACTTCTTCAGCAGTTTGGCCTACAGCAGCTCGTCTGCTGGATCGGATCACACGGGCCAGCCTTCGCTCCCCACGTTCATAGTCAGCCTCGACCGTCCGCGACGCCGTCACCGGTTCTCCGCTTTTCCTTCCTTGGACTACTTCTGGTTCTGACCCCTGCAGACCGGTGGGGCTCTGACCCAGTCGTCTGGCCATCACATTGGTCCTCGTCAAAGTCGTTCAAATCCTCACGCTGCCCATTTTTCCTGCAATGTTCACCTGCTGCCTGATACATGACAGGTGATGTGATTATCAGATACTCAGTGTGATTCACTTCACCTGTCAGTGGTCATGATGTTACGGCTGATCGGTCGTTAATCTCCTGGTTGGTTTGGTGTGTGTCAGAACATTAACAGTGGCTTCATTAGTCAGAGGTTTATCATGAGTTTGTTGTCTATAAGGAAAGAATCTAAATTTTCTTTCAACTCACGTCTGGTGTGATGGGCGGGAGTCAGAGTTCCTTTCCTCAGCCCGTCCCAGTTAAAACCTTCAAACCACCTGAACACGGAGAGAAACATAAGTTTCATCTTGTATTTAAACCATCCTGAACATCAGCTTCCTCCCAACTCACTCACTTGTGCTTCTGGATGTCTTTGACTCCGTTCTTCAGGTTTCCAAGTCTCTCCGAGGGATTATCTCTGGAGACACAAACGGTTAATGTATTTATTTTGGAGATGAAAACAACAAGTTCGTCTGAGTTGCTCGGGCACACGGCGCCCCCTACCTGCAGAGCTTCTTGATGAGGTTAGCGGCGTTCTTGGTGATCTTCTTGGGGAACTCGATCATGTCGATGCCTCTCAGGATGATGTTGTAGGTTTTCATTGGATCTGGACCTGAAAAGGGGGGACTGAAGACAAACAGACACTTCAGGACGCTGAACAAAAGCAGTTTGACTCTACTGAACTCTACTGTCCCTCCCGTTGGTGTCCTCACCTGCCGGTCAGAAGCTCGTACATCAGGATGCCCAGAGACCAGTAGTCTGCTGAGACATCGTGACCCTTGTTGAGGATGATCTCTGGAGCGACGTACTCTGGCGTCCCGCAGAACGTCCACGTCTTCTTGCAGACACCAATCTTCTTGGCGAAACCAAAGTCCACCTGGAAAAGACAAAATTAACTGAAGACATTCACTTTATTTTGTTCTTTTTTGTTTTGATCATGTAAGCCTGCCATTGGCCACTCGCCCTCCTGAGGATGAGCTACGTCAGTGACCTATAATGTAAAATACTGAAGCGATCAGCTGACCCGATAGGAGCCTGCAGGGGGGTCCTGATTTATATCCTGAGGCCTTGTCTTGAACTGGATCCATATGAAGTCTGAAGATTCTCAGTCATCCAGGTCATAGTTATCCAAAGAAGGTTAAAGTCAAGGGCAACTGGACTGGATCTTCAACCAAGTCCAGTTGCCCTTGACTTTAACCTTCTTTGGATCCATATGAAGCAGGAATCTCCAGGTCTGAAAAGTGACGCCAAGTGAGGCCAGCAGACGTCTCGGGGGGGGCTCCACTGGTTGTGTGACTGTGTGGGGTGGTGATGGTCCAGTGGATAGGACAGTGGATGGGACCCCTCCACTAATGTGTCCCTGTGCAAGACACTTGAGCACCAGCAGCTCCAGAGGCGTGAATCTGATATGTATATATATGTATAGCAAGTGTAAGTCGCTTTGGGTAAAACCGTCAGCTTAATGATTAAATGTTAATGTTCTGTAAAAAGTCTGAGAAAATGTTTCTCCTCCTCAGCTGATTTATTCCCCCAGTAAACACTTTCCTGATGAGTTTATGGTCTCAGTCGCTAGTTTCAAGTCTTCTTCAACACAGCATGATGTTCATTTAGTAAATTATGGTCCCATTTAGAGGAACAGAGACCAGGAAGCAGAGTATGCCAGGAGCAGCTATTGTGTGTAAGTGTTTTTATGTTCACACACAGAAAACCCTGAACATCGACAGGCTGGAAGGAACAGGATCTATCGCCATCATCAAACTCAGACTGGAATTCTCATAAATTATTGTGACTCATGGTGACTCCTGGTTCAGTATATCCTACCTGTGAAGGTACAAGTTTTCGTTGTGCTGGTTATGTACTGCTACTGACATAATTTATCATTGAGAGGCTCATGGTGTTACTTCCTGTACTTGTTGGACATGTAAATATGTAACATATGGTGTGAGGGAGTGTAGAATTACCAGCTTGGCGTATCCCCGGCTGTCCAGTATGAGGTTTTCAGGTTTCAGGTCTCTGTATATGATGCCTTTGGCGTGCAGGTAGGCGAACGCTTCGACCACACAGGCCGTGTAGAACCTGGTGGTCGCATCTTCAAACGAACCCCTGAAACACAGAGTTTAAGACCTCAGAGGACCTCTGTTTTTATCCCTTCAGGTTTCACGTTAGTCGAACTAAACTTTTTAACCTTCTGTTATCCACCTTTTACTGTCTGCAGACACTGACTGCTGCTAAAATAACTATTTTATCTGCTGATTCGTCTGAAGTGACGTCTTCAAATGTGAAATGTGTTGTGTCCGAAACAAAGATGTTCAGTTTACAAAGATATAAAACAGGAAATCTGAGACACCTGAGCAGCTGACACTGGAGAAAATGTGAATTTAAATGATCAACCAATTATTATTAAATATTTTATAGAATTTTCTGCTCAAAAAATAAACATTTCCGTTTATTTAGGTGTCAGAAAGAGTCTCAACTCTTTCCTTCTGTTATTTGTTCTGCTGTTTAGGAAACATCCCAGCAGTGTATGTTGATAGTTGGTGATCTGTGTGATTGTGTACCTGTCCCTCAGTATCGTCCACAGCTCTCCTCCCAGACAGGCCTCCATCAGCATGTACAGATATTTACTGTCTTTAAACGTCCGGTACAACCTGTACACAAACAGTAAAGCTGCATCAGAACCTGAAACAGAACCATCCTTCAGCGTCAAACTCTCTGTTTTCTATTTTCATGTATAATTTGATCTGTTTTAAATGTAAATGCTCCGTACTTGTACAGCGCCTTTCTAGTGTTTTCGACCACTCAAAGCTTTTACACTACATCTGCATTCACCATTCACACACTGAGTCTGAGTGCACAAACAGAAACTAACATTCACACACTGGGGCAATTCGGGTTCAGTGTCTTAACATGCAGCCTGGGGAGCCGGGGATCGAACCGCCGACCTTCCGATTAACAGCCAACCCGCTTCTACCTCCTGAGCCACAGCCGCCTTTAGTTAAATGTTTCACTTTTTTTTATTACAAACAAACCTTTTACAAATATTTTCAGTGAAGCTTTTATTTTGACGGAGAGGACCAAAAGGAAAACATCTGATTCTGTTTGATGGTTTTATTTTGTTCATCTGCCACATTGGAACAAACACTGCTGCCTTTTTTCTGGCTTTGTAAACTTACTTTTGCAATAAACTTCATGAAAGTACAACAATAAAAAAGTCTGTTAATGCCACATTTATGTTGTCGCGAGCAAACTGAGAAATGAAGAGTCGAGCTTGAGGTTAGATTTTTGCGTCAGACTTCATGAATGATGAAATAAAACAGTTTTTATAATCACTTACATCAAAACACATGAAACATGATGCTCACTTGTTTGTTTTTTTACAGTTGCTGCTTTATTTAATGTTTAATTCTGTGACACAAAATCTATGAAAATCAATATAGAATAGCTTCAGTGATGATGATGATGATGAGGGTTCTACTGACCTGACGATGAAGTCGGAGTGCGCCTCGGTCATGATGTGTTTCTCCGAGCGGATGTGTTCCTGTTGTCTCGTGTCGACGATGTGACGCTTCTTCAGGATCTTCATGGCGAACGTCTTCGCCTCCTCGTTCTTCAGCTGCACCTGAAGAAGAACAAACATCCAGTCACCAAATGTTCAGACTCAAAGCGGCAGCGTCTCAGCCTGCTGCCTCGTCTTCCTCTGAGCTGAAGGACCATAACAAAACAGCTAAACAAAGGAGGGACAGACAACAACTGGATTCAATGTTGGAATTTATGAGACGTGCTGATCATAACAGCAGAGCGATTTTAAAATCCTGGAAGATTCCAAAGTATTTAGCAGATGGACTTTAAGTGATGTTAACGAGGTAATTACGTTACATCGTTACTCTCAAACCTCCAAAAATTCATGGTCATCCAGCTGAAAATGTTTGCTGGTCGACAGTCGGCTGCGTTCAGACCGTCTGTAGTAAACACACACTGTGACGTTAATACAACATGACGCCATCCTCTATTTCTGGACGCCGCTGGAATCCACTCTCATGTTTGTATGCTAAATTTGAAGCTACCCAGCTGCTGGTTAGCGTAGCTTAGCATTAAGACTGAAAGCGGGGGGGAACAGCTAGCCTGGCTCTCTCTGAAGGAAACACAATCCAGCTCCCAGCTCTGGTACAGCTCCCGGATCTACACGTCAAATCTGGGTTGTTTACAACTGAACTTGGCACTGTGTGGTTTTATGGGGGTGTCAGATTTTTTCTTGGCCGGCCGCCGTAACTTCCTCACAGTGATGGTAAGACTACGTGTCATTTTTAAATTTTGTGTTCATACAGAAGACTACAGAGGACCAGAAACTAGACCAGGGCCAGGTTCCTGTAAAGATCCCGCGTTGCTCTCATATCCAGCTGTCAGGAAATAAGAGCGATGAGGAATGTCGCTGATCTGATGGAACATATCTGCATGTTCGTGGTCAGCCAGTCTGCAGGTCAGGGGTCTGGTTTTTCCTCGGGGCAGAGTTACACTCTGACTAATCGCCTAAAAATACTTCCAGGGGGATGATGGGAGACCCTGAGCGGGGTATCCTTCCTGTTTTTGGGCAGACCCTCTGCAGGGCTTCCCCTCCAACCTTTAGTACCCTGACACCCCGCCTCCTGCGGCACAGAAACCTGACCCCCAGATCTGCAATGCACCACATCCCACCCTCCTCTGCTTTTTCCATCCATCTCGCACCTTAACACACGGCGGGGATTAATCCAGCCTCACGAAGCCAGTAACAACCAATCAGCTGCTTCGAGACGAAGGAAGCTCGTTAAGACACAACAAAGTCGTTATGTTTAATAGCTGAGTTACAGCATGAAAGAAGAGATACACTCTGTGACTTTTGTGCTTCCTTACAGGAGAACGGGGAACCCTTTAAGAGCCCTGGTCAGCCTCGGCGGTCAGAATCACATGAGGACGGGTCTCCAGTTACCAGCACTGATACTTTACTGGAAAGTTACTGCAAATATCTTGAGCACACACACACACACACACACACACACACACACACACACACACACACACACACACACACCTGTTTCTGGAGAGTAAACCAGATTTAGAAACTTTAAAATTATGAATTTCACATCAAACATCCAACTGGCTGCACATGAACCTGAAACTGGTTTCACAGTAATCCACAACATGGCGGTTCAGACGGCCACAGTCTCCTGAGCTTAACCACTTTAAAGTGGAAATCTGAAAGGCCGCATTGATTCATCAGGTACCAGTCGGTGTAATCTAACTGTCTGTGACCTGACATGGTATAAAGCAGTCAGACCGTACCAGCTCGACGCGTCCGAAGCCGCCCACCCCCAGCGTGTCGATGATGTTGAAGTCGTCCAGCTTCAGACTGGAGAAGAAAGCGTTCTCCGCCTCGTATCTGGAAACAAAAAGCACAACGATGCCTTCACTGAACTCAGGAACGCTGTAAACATTTCAAAGGTGAAGCACATTTAGATCGAGCAGCAGAGCCGGTATCTCAACGCAGGTGACCCCCCCCCCCCCCTCGTACTCTACCTGCAGCATTTGACCACGTGGAAGAACGGGAATTTCTTGGAGGTTTGAATAGAGAAGGAGGTGATAGGGAAGGAGGAGGACGGAGGAGCAGGGAGGCTGGTGATCCGCTCTCTCTGCTGCCTCGCTGGGACGGGAAGCAACTCTCTCATCTCCAAACTTTGTTTAGTCCACGAGTACGAGAGCTGCAAAACCGCTTTTCTTTTCTCTAGTCTGCTTTATCAGCAGAGAATATATACAGGAATACGGGAACTCCAGCCGTCGTGCAGGACAAAACTGCTGCAAAAACAAATAACTAAAAGTCCACAGATGATCCCGGCGGTCTAGTTCTTGATTCTGCAGACAAAAAACATCAATGAGGTCGTCCAGTCCCTCAAAATTTGGAACAAAGTCTCTCTTTCAGAATCCAAAGTATAAAAGTGCAAACAAAGTCCTCAGCATCAGGCCCAGACTGGTCCTCATGAGAACGTTCGGCAGAGAGTCCGTAAGAGAGCCGTCTCAAAGGAAGAGCTCCATCTCCAGTTTACATGGCGAGGGTAGGGGCGGCGGTGGCGGTGCCCATACGAGGTTCTGGTCTGGTGGAACCGGTGGTGCGGTGAGGTGGCCAGATCCTCCAGCTCTGTGTGCAGGAAAATTACAAACGAGGCTGGTCCTGAGCCGAGTGGGACGGCGTCACACTCCAGATCAGACGGCCTCACCAAACTTCTCTGTAGTCTTGATGGATTTTGGAGAATGTTCTGTTCTTATTCTACATGAAACCCACGTCTGTGTGGAAGTTTGTGGAAAAAGTCCAACTGAGCACGCTCAAACTGAAACAGGGAAACCTCTGAAAGGTTCGTCTGCTCCGGCTGAGTCCTGCTGGGTGTAATGCCAAGCTGAGAGGACTGACCGCGAGGGCAGGGCGCTGCTGCTGCTGGTATTTTAGCACGTGGAAACATTGCTGGGAGGTTCACCCAGTAACCGTAGTGACAGACTGCAGGACAGACTGTCCTGACCTCCAAACCAGAGGACACCAAGCTTTCCAGAGGTTCACCAGGATGTTAACGTGGTTGGCTGTGAACGTCATCTGTTCAGGTGTTAAAATGTTTCAAGTCATTTGTTTTAGTTTGAAGTTCTGCAAAATTTAAACCTGAGGGGAACAACATGAGTTGTGTCATCAGAGTTTTCACCAGCGGGACAGTCGGGTGTCCGTAAAGGCCAAAGGCTCAACTTTACAAATACCAAACCCAGTCCAACCTGTCTCCAGGAAATGACT
>JALXJV020000023.1:1625899-1650783 GCA_024633595.2 Lepomis macrochirus | reverse complement strand
CGAGTCATTTCCTGGAGACAGGTTGGACTGGGTTTGGTATTTGTAAAGTTGAGCCTTTGGCCTTTACCGGACACCCGACTGTCCCGCTGTGAAAACTCTGATGACACAACTCATGTTGTTCCCCTCAGGTTTAAATTTTTGCAGAACTTCAAACTAAAACAAATGACTTGAAACATTTTAACACCTGAACAGATACGTTCACAGCCAACCACGTTAACATCCTGGTGAACCTCTGGAAAGCTTGGTGTCCTCTGGTTTGGAGGTCAGGACAGTCTGTCCTGCAGTCTGTCACTACGGTTACTGGGTGAACCTCCCAGCAATGTTTCCACGTGCTAAAAATACCAGCAGCAGCAGCGTCCTGCCCTGCGGTCGTCCTCTCAGCTTGGCATTACACCCAGCAGGACTCAGCCGGAGCAGACGAACCTTTCAGAGGTTTCCCTGTTTCAGTTTGAGCGTGCTCAGTTGGACTTTTTCCACAAACTTCCACACAGACGTGGGTTTCATGTAGAATAAGAACAGAACATTCTCCAAAATCCATTAAGACTACAGAGAAGTTTGGTGACGCCGTCTGATCTGGACTGTGACGCCCGCTCGGCTCAGGACCAGCCTCGTTTGTAATTTTCCTGCACACAGAGCTGGAGGATCTGGCCACCTCACCGCACCACCGGTTCCACCAGACCAGAACCTCGTATGGGCACCGCCACCGCCTCTACCCTCGCCATGTAAACTGGAGATGGAGCTCTTCCTTTGAGACGGCTCTCTCACGGACTCTCTGCCGAACGTTCTCATGAGGACCAGTCTGGGCCTGATGCTGAGGGAGTTTGTTTGCACTTTTATACTTTGGATTCTGACCGAGAGACTTTGTTCCAAATTTTGAGGGACTGGACGACCTCATTGATGTTTTTTTGTCTGCAGAATCTAGAACTAGACCGCCGGATCATCTGTGGACTTTTAGTTATTGGTTTTTGCAGCAGTTTTGTCCAACAGGACTGCTGGAGTTCCCGTATTCCTGTATATATTCTTTGCTGATAAAGCAGACTAGAGAAAAGAAAAGCTGTTTTGCAGCTCTCGTACTCGTGGACTAAACAAAGTTTGGAGATGAGAGAGTTGCTTCCCGTCCCAGCGAGGCAGCAGAGAGAGCGGATCACCAGCCTCCCTGCTCCTCCGTCCTCCTCCTTCCCTATCACCTCCTTCTCTATTCAAACCTCCAAGAAATTTCCGTTCTTCCACGTGGTCAAATGCTGCAGGTAGAGTGGGTTTAATGTTGAGATACCGGCTCTGCTGCTCGATCTAAATGTGCTTCACCTTTGAAATGTTTACAGTGTTCCTGAGTTGAGTGAAGGCATTGTTGTGCTTTTTGCTTCCAGATACGAGGCGGAGAACGCCTTCTTCTCCAGTCTGAAGCTGGACGACTTCAACATCATCGACACGCTGGGGGGTGGGCGGCTTCGGACGCGTCGAGCTGGTACGGTCTGACTGCTTTATACCATATCAGGTCACAGACAGTTAGATTACACCAACAGGTCTTTATTTACTGGTACCTGATGAATCAATGCAGCCTTTCAGGTTTCCACTTTAAAGTGGTTAAACTCAGGAGACTGCGGGCGTCTGAACCGCCATGTTGTGGATTACTGTGAAACCAGTTTCAGGTTCATCTGCAGCCAGTTGGATGTTTGATGTGAAATTCATAATTTTAAAGTTTAGAAATCTGGTTTACTCTCCAGAAACAGGTGTGTGTGTGTGTGTGTGTGTGTGTGTGTGTGTGTGTAGGTGTGCTCATGATATTTGCAGTAACTTTCCAGTAAAGTATCAGTGCTGGTAACTGGAGACCTGTCCTCGTGTGATTCTGACCCCCGAGGCTGACCAGGGCTCTTAAAGGGTTCCCCGTGTTCCTGTCAGGAAGCACAATAACCCAGAGAACCACAAAAGTCACAGAGTGTATCTCTTCTTTCCTGCTGTAACTCAGCTATTAAACATAACGAGTTTGTTGTGTCTTAACGAGCTTCCTTCGTCTCGGCTGCAGCTGATTGGTTGTTACTGGCTTTGTGAGGCTGGATTAATCCCCGCCGTGTGTTAAGGTGCGAGATGGATGGAAAAAGCAGAGGAGGGTAGGATGTGGTGCATTGCAGATCTGGGGGTCAGGTTTCTGTGCCGCAGGAGGCGGGGTGTCAGGGTACTAAAGGTTGAAGGGGAAGCCCTGCAGAGGGTCTGCCCAAAAACAGGAAGGAATCCCCGCTCAGGGTCTCCCATCATCCCCCTGGAAGTATTTTTGGACGGTTAGTCAGAGTGTAACTCTGCCCTGAGGAAAAACCAGACCCCTGACCTGTAGACTGGCTGACCACGAACATGCAGATATGTTCCATCAGATCAGCGACATTCCTCATCGCTCTTATTTTGGACAGCTGGATATGAGAGCAACGCGGGATCTGGTTTAGTTTCTGGTCCTCTGCAGTCTTCTGTATGAACACCCACTTTAAAAATGACACGTAGTCTTACCATCACTGTGAGGAAGTTACGGCGGGCCGGCCAAGAGAAAATCCGACACCCCCATAAAACCACACCGTGCCAAGTTCAGTTTTTGTAAACAACCCAGATTTGACGTGTTGATCCGGAGCTGTACCGGAGCTGGGAGCTGGATTGTGTTTCCTTCAGAGAGAGCCAGGCTAGCTGTTTCCCCCCGCTTTCAGTCTTAATGCTAAGCTACGCTAACCAGCAGCTGGGTAGCTTCAAATTTAGCGTACAAACATGAGAGTGGAATCCAGCGGCGTGTCCAGAAATAGAGGATGGCGTCATGTTGTATTAACGTCACAGTGTGTTTACTACAGACGGTCTGAACGCAGCTGACTGTCGACCAGCAAACACCATGAATATTTTCATTATTCTTGGAGGTTTGAGAGTTTGAGAGTAACATATAATTACCTCGTTAACATGCAGTTACTTAAAGTAACTGCAATTTCACTTAAAGTCCATCTGCTAAATACTTTGGAAACTTCCAGGATTTTAAAATCGCTCTGTTCTTCTGTTGTGATCAGCACGTCTCATAAGTTCCAACACTGAATCCTGTCGTTGTGTTCTGGACCTCCTTTGTTCGTTGTTTTGTTATCATCCTTCGGCTCAGAGGAAGACGAGGCAGCAGGCTGAGACACTCGGGGCTCGTTGGGAGAGACGCTGCTGCTTTGAGTCTGAACATTTGGTGACTGGATGTTTGTTCTTCTTCAGGTGCAGCTGAAGAACGAGGAGGCGAAGACGTTCGCCATGAAGATCCTGAAGAAGCGTCACATCGTCGACACGAGACAACAGGAACACATCCGCTCGGAGAAACACATCATGACCGAGAGGCGCACTCCGACTTCATCGTCAGGTCAGTTGAACCCTCATCATCATCATCATCATCATCACTGAAGCTATTTTATATTGATTTTTATTGATTTTCTGTCACCGAATTAAACATTTAATAAATCAGCAGCTGTAAAAAAAAAAAAAAAAAAAAGTGCACATGTTTTATTTGACGTAAGTTATTATAAAAACTATTTCATCATTCATGAAGTCTGACGAAAAACTTTAATCTCAAGCTCAACTCTTCATTTCTCAGTTTGCTCACACAGCATAAATGCATTAACAGCCTTTTTATTGTTGTACTTTCATGAAGTTTATTGCAAAAGTAAGTTTACAAAGCCAAAAAAAAGCAGCAGTGTTGGTTCCAATGTGGCAGATGAACAAAATAAAACCATCAAACAAAATCAGATGTTTTCCTTTTGGTCCTCTCCGTCAAAATAAAAGCTTCGCTGAAAATATTTGTAAAAGGTTTGTTTGTAATAAAAAAAAATAGTGAAGCATTTAACTAAAATAGATCAAATTATACATGAAAATAGAAAACAGAGTTCGAAGCTGACGGATGGTTCTGTTTCAGGTTCTGATGCAGCTTTACTGTTTGTGTTCAGGTTGTACCGGACGTTTAAAGACAGTAAATATCTGTACATGCTGATGGAGGCCTGTCTGGGAGGAGAGCTGTGGACGATACTGAGGGACAGGTACACAATCACACAGATCACCAACTGTCAACATACACTGCTGAGATGTTTCCTAATCACCAGAACAAATATCAGAGAAGGAAAGGGTTAAGGTCGGTCACTTTCTGACACTTAAATAAATGGAAATGTTTATTTTTTGAGCAGAAAGGTCTATAAAATATATAATAATAATTGGTTGATCATTTAAATTCACATTTTCTTCTGTGTCAGGTGCTCAGATTTCCTGTTTTATATCTTTGTAAACGGAACATCTTTGTTGACACAACGAGACATTTGAAGACGTCACTTCAGACAAATCAGCAGATTAAATCAGTTATAGTTATTTTAGCAGCAGTCAGTGTCTGCAGACAGTAAAACAACTGGGAACAACCAACATGGTGGATAACAGAAGGGAAAAAAGTTTAGTTCGACAAACGTGAAACCTGAAGGGATAAAAACAGAGGTCCTCTGAGATCTTAAACTCTGTGTTTCAGGGGTTCGTTTGAAGATGCGACCACCAGGTTCTACACGGCCTGTGTGGTCGAAGCGTTCGCCTACCTGCACGCCAAAGGCATCATATACAGAGACCTGAAACCTGAAAACCTCATACTGGACAGCCGGGGATACGCCAAGCTGGTAATTCCACACTCCCTCACAACATGTTACATATTTACATGTCCAACAAGTACAGGAAGTAACAGGATGAGCCTCTAGATGATAACTTATTATGTCAGTAGCAGTACATAACCAGCACAATGAAGGCTTGTACCTTCACAGGTAGGATATACTGAACCATGAGTCACCAAGAGTCATAATAATTTATGAGAATTCCAGTCTCAGTTTGATGATGGCGATAGATCCTGCTCCTCCCAGCCTGTACGATGTTCAGGGTTTGCTGTGTGGTGAACATAAAAACACTTACACACAAAAGTTGCTCCTAGCCCCCCCTGCTTCCTGGTCTCTGTTCCTCTAAATGGGACCATAATTTACTAAATGAACATCATGCTGTGTTGAAGAAGACTTGAAACTAGCAACTGAGACCATAAACTCATCAGGAAAGTGTTTACTGGGGGAATAAATCAGCTGAGAACTAGAAGCATTTTCTCAGAGACTTACAGAACATTAACATTTAGTCATTAAGCTGATGGTTTTACCCAAAGCGACTTACACTTGCTATACATATCAGATTCACGCCTCTGGAGCTGCTGGGGCTCAAGTGTCTTGCTCAGGGACACATTGGTGGATGGGTCCCAGTGGGAATCAAACCTGGGTCTCTCACACCAAGTGCATGTGTCCTATCCACTGGACCATCACCACCCCACACAGTCACACAACCAGTGGAGTCGCCCCCACTAAGACGTCTGCTGGCCTCACTTGGCGTCACGTTTCAGACCTGGAGATTCCTGCTTCATATGGATCCAAAGAAGGTTAAAGTCAAGGGCAACTGGACTTGGTTGAAGATCCAGGACGCTGGATCCTTGACTTTAACCTTCTTTGGATAACTAAGACCTGGATGACTGAGAATCTTTAGACTTCATATGGATCCAGTTTACGACAAGGCCTCAGGATATAAATCAGGACCCCCCTGAAGGCTCCTATCGTGTCAGCTGATCGCTTCAGTATTTTACATTACAGATCACTGACGTAGCTCATCCTCAGGAGGGCGAGGATGGCCAATGACAGTTTACAAGATCAAAACAAAAACAACAAAATAAAGTTAATTTGTAATAAAATGAATTTTGTCTTTTCCAGGTGGACTTTGGTTTCGCCAAGAAGATCGGTGTCTGCAAGAAGACGTGGACGTTCTGCGGGACGCCAGAGTACGTCGCTCCAGAGATCATCCTCAACAAGGGTCACGATGTCTCAGCAGACTACTGGTCTCTGGGCATCCTGATGTACGAGCTTCTGACCGGCAGGTGAGGACACCAACGGGAGGGACAGTAGAGTTCAGTAGAGTCAAACTGCTTTTGTTCAGCGTCCTGAAGTGTCTCTGTTTGTCTTCAGTCCCCCATTTTCAGGTCCAGATCCAATGAAAACCTATAACATCATCCTGAGAGGCATCGACATGATCGAGTTCCCCAAGAAGATCACCAAGAACGCCGCTAACCTCATCAAGAAGCTCTGCAGGTAGGGGGCGCCGTGTGCCCGAGCAACTCAGACGAACTTGTTGTCTTCATCTCCAAAATAAATATATGAACCATTTGTGTCTCCAGAGATAATCCCTCAGAGAGACTTGGAAACCTGAAGAACGGAGTCAAAGACATCCAGAAGCACAAGTGAGTGAGCTGGGAGGAAGCTGATGTTCAGGATGGTTTAAATACAAGATGAAACTCATGTGCTTCTCTCCATGTTCAGGTGGTTTGAAGGTTTTAACTGGGACGGGCTGAGGAAAGGAACTCTGACTCCGCCCATCACACCAGACGTGAGTTGAAATAAAATTTAGATTTTTTCCTTATAGACAACAAACTCATGATAGACCTCTGACTAGTGAAGCTACTGTTAATGTTCTGAAACATACCAAACCAAGCAGGAGATTAACCCGTCGCCACTGTGTGTACGACCGATCAGCCGAAACATCATGACCACTGACAGGTGAAGTGAATCACACTGATTATCTGATAATCACATCACCTGTCAGGTATCAGGCAGCAGGTGAACATTGTGTCCTCTGAGTTCAAGTGTTAGAAGCAGGAAAAATGGGCAGCGTGAGGATTTGAATGACTTTGACAAGGACCAATGTGATGGCCAGACTTCTGGGTCAGAGCCCCACCGGTCTGCAGGGGTCAGAACCAGAACCAGAAGTAGTCCAAGGAAGGAAAAGCAGAGAACCGGTGACGCGTCGTGGACGGCCGAGGCTGACTAATGCACGTTGGGGAGCGAAGCCTGAGCCGCGTGATCCGATCCAACAGACGAGCTGCTGTAGGCCAAACTGCTGAAAAAGCTGATGCTGGTTCTGACAGAACGGTGTCTGAACACACAGAGCATCACACAGTGGAGTCCAGGCGGGTTACGGTCTCACCCCCATATATGACCTCCTGCTATGTCAATTTGAAGACCACACGATGACTCCTGAGCCAGCTCCATGAGACCGTGACATTTGGTTGTTCTGAAAGCTAATAACTGAGAGACACTTTTAAAGGTAGAACAAGAAACCAGAATATGTGTTTGGACTAATTCAGCAAAGTAAGTGAACTTCAGGCGCCCTGTTGGCCGAAGTATTTATGCCACAAACCTGGTTTGAGTCTTTGGTTGCACGTCTTTCTGTCTTCTCATCTCCTGTCAACTCTAACTGCGTGATATAAAATATCTTAACAGACAGATACTAAACCCTCCATGCAGAGTATTTTCTGGTATGTGAGGCTTTAATTCCATTAAGCAGGAGTCTAAACGGTCTGAGATGGATCAGGGATACATACTTTGTTCGGTCTGAAGGTGTTGCAGGTGTCTGACTTCGTGTTGTTCTCTTCAGGTTTCCTCTCAGATCGACACCAGCAACTTCGACAGTTTCCCTGAAGACACAGACGAGCCGCCGCCAGACGACAACTCCGGATGGGATTATGACTTTTAGTCCAGCTCACATCCAAATCCCAAAACCTGGCACCCTACGTGGAGATCCAGATCTCAGAAGAAGACGGCTTCTCACCAGGCTGAACAAAGAACCTTCATGTGCCAGCTGGAGGACGTTTTCACCCACAGCACCTTCCTGTGACTCTGCCTGTGTTGTTTCTAGGCGTGGCTGGGCGCTGTGGCCATCAGATCCCCAATGCTTTGTAGCCACATTGTGTCTCCAAATGATTTGAGTGTGCTGAAGGCAGCAGAAGGAAAAAGAATCACCGTAAGCTTCTCACTGATCAAACGGATCCCATCTGTTGTCTCTAACTAGAGGAACCTTGAGCCGGAAGAGGATGAGACAAACCACATGTTCGCTTCAACAGTTTGCCCTGGTCTCCAAGACCAGGGCCCCTAGTTCATCAAGTCTCTCAGAGCAGTAAAAGGTCCTAGAAATTTCAGAGTGCCTGATTCAAAGGGGTAAAAGCATGTTCTGAGGAAGAAAAGAGGGTTTCTTTGAACCTGGAACAACACTGATTCCTTGTCTGGATTAACTTTGGGTATGTTCTTCAATCAGCTGTCAGTCACACAGAGACGGTCTTGCTTTACGTCCCATATATTGCAGCAAGACAATTGTGTATCAAGCCTTGAAGAACAGGAAATCACTCCTACAAGTCTTACAGTACATGGCCGTTCCTTTCTGCAAAAGGATACAGCCACATTCTGAAATTTCATGACCCGGGAAGGTCGTCCCAGCTCCTTCAGATCTGAGAGAGCTGAGAACTCTGGAACATTATCGCTCCATCAAGAAGGAGGCCGAGGAGGGAAGGTTACTACGCATGAAGAGATGGATCGGACGTTAGTCAGTGATGACACCCAGAAACCTGCTGCTTACACCCATCAGTGAAGCCACCAGAGGCTGAAGCTCTTAACTCCAACGGGGGAGGTGGGGAGGGTGGGTCAAGGCCTTTTGTCACAAAGTGCTTCCCCTAAAACAAACGTGTTTAACCAAGTGGACACACGGCAGTTTTCCTGCTTCCAGAAGCTAAAAAGGCATCGAATCGTCCCTTCAGATGACTCCCAGTGAGTTCATATCATAGGTCATAGGCTCCAAGGCCCTGATTATCTGCAACCAATGGAAAGCCTTTGCTCCTGTCAAGTGTCCTTGATCATCATCTGACCTCTGACCCCTCAGAGGGAACCCATACTGCTACTACTGCCTGTGATGTCTTCTTGTGTTTTGTGGTGTGGAGGCAGACATGGAAGTCCTGAGGGGCTCCTCTAACCCTGTGAACCCGGCTTAGGCTCTCTGACAGCGGGCGGGAGACATTTGTGGTCCGATCGACGAACAGACGAAGACTAACTCAAGGTCACCACGATGCCTTCACTTCTCATTTCATTTTCGGGAACTTCCAAAGACAGAAAGACAAGACAGGTTTGGGTGTAGCAGCTGTGGAGGGGATACGAAAATGTCTACATTTAAACTTTCCTTTCGAGCATTCGTTACGTTGTGAATCTTCGGATCAAAGCATGACAATATATAGTTTGTACATATTTCCAAGACAGACATATTTTTGCACACACCCTCACACGCAGTCCATCCTCAGACACATGCACAGTCACATGCATGAGCTGTTTGTTTCGAGGTGTTTGAAGCTTGAGAACGTTTCAGTATTGTTCCCTATTTTCATGTCTGCGGCTCTGGATATACTTGCTTTTTAATGACCTGGTTCCAGATCTCAGAATCACCCCCCACACCGGTCTGGTGTTGTGCTCACTGACGGCCTTTTCCCCAGTTACTAAAAAACACAAGCCAATCAGAGCTTTGTCGTCAGGATCAGATGTTTGCAGTTGTAACCGTAAAGTAAGCTGATTTCCAGAAGTAACTTTTAAATCATTAACAGAACCGGATCACCAATTTGTCCCCATTTGTTCTGGAGTTTTCAATCCCAACACACGGTCTTCTTCTGCAGATGGAGTTTGTTGTCAAGGAATTGAAGAGCTTTTATCAAGAATGAACCGTCAGCCTCAACGTTAAAGCCAAGATGGCCGACAAGTCTTTTAAGTGCTCAGAAACAAATCCATGTGCAAACTCCCTCTGCTGATGACACTCGTGTGATATTAAAGGTTCTGACTGGATCTTTCCTGTCGCAAACTCTTCAATCGACATATTTCTTTCTGCTCAACATGACACATGTTGCGTCTCCGTTTCTGGCAGTCTGAACCGCGGCCCTGACAAATGCAAACAGACGTTGAGTTTTACCCCCCTGTTCAGTTCTGACTCGAGCTGCAGCGTTCACATAATTTCCTCTGCAGCTGGAGGATTAAAACATTAACCTCTATCAGGGCCAAACACCAAAAGACCTTCCTGGAGAACTTAAACCCTGACCACGGAGAGAGACTGGAGGTTACCGTAAATCTGAGATCACAGCAGCGCTACGAAGGAACGCCGCAGGTCCCACTGGGTTAAAAGCAAGTTTATCTGAAACAGACTGAAGAAGGAAAAGATCAGTGCGAGGTAATCTTTCTTTTTAATCCATGCTTAAACTGTACTCCATGACAAAGTGGACTTTTGCTGAGTTGAAGTGCACGTGCAGTGTTTGAGGTCCGTATTTCTTCCACAAACAAAGAGTTGAATCTGTTTCTTTCAGTTTCTATTTTGTGGCCTTCTGTAAAAGCAGCTGATAGTTGTCTCTCTTTGGTGCGACGCCTCCGTGTGTTGTGATATTTAACTTCTGTGCGCTCTGCATGAAAACACTGGAAACATGAAGTCACCTGTCACATGTCTGTGCGGTACGGAGCCAGGACATGGTTAGCCTAGCTTAGCATAAAGACTGGGAGCAGGAGGGAAGCCAGGATCAGAGCAGAGACAGAATTATTCAGATGTTTGGACCAGAAGGAGAAATACTGATATTTTGTGATGAAGCACGAGTGTCACTGATTTATTTGTATATACTGGGAATATAGTGCTTTATGATGTCTCAGCTGTTTGTAGATCGTGTAGATTATTATTATTATTATTATTATTATCATTGTTGTTGTTGTTTTTATTGTTATTATCACAGCGGCTGTCGCAGTAGCTGTCACTCTGTCCCAGTTCCAAAAAGCTTTATGGGCATGACTGTTAAAAACAAAAGTGAAAAACTATTTTGCCAAAGCAGTTTGATCTGTTTAAAAAATAAAAGCTGTACAAAAAAACTGGACTCTTTCTTATTTCATAAAGCAGTGGATAAGCCATGTCTCCAGTGTAACCGACACCTCCCAGGAGTAGTGCCACTTTGTTGGTCCTACAGCTAACGACACAGAACCATCGGGACTCGAACCGCCAACCTTCTGCACCGAACAGCTGAGCCCACAGCAAGAGGAGCAACAGTGATTTTGAAGGATACCCGGATGTTGCCCCCGTTGTTTGTGTAAACTTCACCCTTTGTTTGCTCCGTTAATTTACACGGAGCAAACTTACTGTTGGCTAAACGTTTGTCCGAAGAAGAAGCTTTCAGCTGACCAGATGAAAATTAGACCTAACAGCCCTGAATTACGTTGTGCTCATTCGGGACTCGAACCGTCAACCTTCTGCACCGAACAGGTCAGCCAACAGTTTCGCAAACGAGCGTTACGGTGCCTTTTATTTTGAAGGACATTACCGGAAACATGTTTGTTATTCGCGCTTCTTTTACAGCCTGACCCGCCCGCTCTGAGCTGGCATCTGCATCAGCAGAACTCCGCTTTAAGAAACCGTAAAATAACAACACAGCTCGGATTCCCGAACCTGTCTAACGACGACATTATATTATTCAGTTTTCTGAGTGTGTCTGAGTCTCTGCTGTACATCGGCAAACACGTAATCTACCAAATAGCACGTGTTAAAGTTTGATTTAATCCTTTACAGATATTCACCCCGGTTCTCAGCAGACACCTTCCGGTTTCTTATTAACGTCAAATGGACAGAAAGAAAAAGCAGTCCGGTGAGAGTGACGTTCTCCTCATAAACACCAATTACAGACAACACAGCGTTTCTACAGTTACAGTATTGTCCCATCAAGTTCTCACGGAGCTTCTTCTGAATTTATTATATTATTTATTATAATTTTGCGGGGTTTTTGTTTCATTTTCCGGGAGGTAGTCTCTCACAGTCTGCCGCGTTGCAGTACCGCTCCCTGCCGGAACAGGGCCGATGCGCCGGTGGGGGCGCTGTTTCTCCAAAACACAAAGCTCACACTAATGGATGAAGGAAAATGATAAAAATCACATAATATTTCTGAAAAGTGAGAACGCTTCACGATTCTGCGTGTCATCTTTGCGCAAGTGACCATGCTAACCTTCTCTGTATCGTTCCCAGTTTTACAAGTGTGTTACTGCTTGTAACACATTAATCTGGAGGCTTCTTCTCTCTATTTGAAGGGTGGGGGCCCCACATGCCGTCTGAACCAGGGTTTTGAGAGACAGGTGTAGACCAGGACACCAGACTGAAAGCCTGGGTACTCCTAAACACTGTGGTGTATGAACTGGACTTCATCTGGCCCCAGTTTGGGTCCTGGACTCTGGTTTTGTGTGATCTTTTATGAGCAGTGAGGGACTGTGGGATTTCTATGCAAAGCAGCTGTTACATCAGCTGAACAGCGAGGAGATGCAGCAGTTCCTCCTCCTCCTCCTCCTCCTCAGCAGAGAGAACAGAGGCTTAACAACACAGACTCAAATACTGGATCTGAACTCAGGCTGTCCTGCAAGCTGAACACGAGCTGGACTCTAGTGGACTCTGGTCATCAGGTCACGTCTCCTTATGCAGCTCCACACTTTCTGTCTGTGAGCTCTTATCTTGTAAATGTGAACATGTTCTGGTTTCTCTTTCTGGTTTTGGAGGACGTCACCTTGAGCTTTCACCATTTTTCCCCCATTTTCTAATAGATGAATCGAGAAAATGATCGACGGATTAATCGATACTGAAAATAATCGCTAGTTGCAGCAATATTTTATTTACATTCAGAGTTTCTTATGACGGCGTTTAAAGCTTTTCATCAGACTCTGTACCTGCAGGATTTTTATTTACTTGTCATTCAAATCTCTCTCCAGTCAAAGTCAGCTAAAGTTTTCTTCCAGGGGAGATAAATAAATGCATAAACACATAAAAACAGGATATAAATTACAATAAAATACAGGAGTAAACACAGGTAGGAGCCAAACTAACCTCCCTGCCTCTAAATCACAAAATAATGAGAAAAGAAGAAAACAGAGTTTATGGATAGAGTCAAAGTTTCTTCACATTAATCTCTGAACGTCACACAAACGTTGTCGGGGGACATAATAAAAACGTGTAGCTCTGCAGAATGACCGCCAGGTGTCAGTGTGTCACTGCCAGCTGGTCTGAACCGCGTCTGTGGTCTGTGTTATTTAGACTAAAACTCTGTTTAATATAGATTAAAACAACAAATAATTCATTTAGTTTGTGCCAAACTTTGTCAACACGACGCAACTTACAGCTGGAGACATTCGGCTAAATGTCGCGCACACACAGCCAGCAGTTTGGCACCGAGCAGGGAGGAAGAAGCTCCATGCGGACAACACAAACTGCAAACATCTAAGTTCTTTAACAGAAAGCTTCTTGTTTGGAGGATTATCCACATGCCGAATTCATCCAAAGATGTGAAATGTTAGGAAACATGTGACAGCCGTGACAGAAAGATCCGCGTTAGCTGTCCAGAAACACGGCTCCGTAAATTCACATTATTTCTAAATGGAATCCGGCGAGCCATTCCCCAAACAGCCACCTAAAGCAGATCCGTCTTTAATAATGCCGTCAGTTTAGTGAAAGCAGGCTCTAATGCAAACAGGTAAAGTCACTCAGAAACGTGAGAGATTGTTTTTAGAGAGGTGACTTTCAAAAACGCTGGTTTATATAAAGAGATTTTTTAACACCAACTGTGTTTTTACCTTTTAAAAATCACATTACATTCAACTTAAGTGTTTCTTGAATGATTATTTAATCCCGTTTATTTCCAAAGTGTCATGTTATTTGGAAAACGTCGTTAAATTATTGTAAACGAGGTGGATCATTGCTATAAAATGAGATTAAATAAATCCCCGCGTGTTTTAAACGGAGTTTGGCGAGCAGTTCATCACGTCACTGGTTGTCAGTAGCCTGTAAACAGTCCTAATCACACACAGGAACAATAAACATACATGTTGTAAAAGTCTTTGTGCTGCACATGATTCACTAAAGCTTCTTGCCTCCGCAGCAGCTGGACGTTTTTCCGCCGCACGAAGACAAAACCAAACTCCAACCAGACTGAAGTTTGTTTCGCACTTTAACAGGTTAACTCTGCAGAAACGGGAGCATCTGTTTAAACACACAAAACACTGCATATTTAACAACAGTATATTTAATAAAACTCACGCGTCCGCTGCTGCATCACCTGATCACCTGTCCAAACATGGCCGCCATCCAATTAGCAGTGAAGGAGGGTGATACAAAATGCCCCTTCTCACCTCCTGTTTCAGCTGCACCTGGAGATGTTGGGGCTACATTTAAGTTACAAATAAATTTAGACCTGTTTCACCTGTTTGCTTTGGTTTACTGGTTGTTTGTTTAGATGCTCATGTAACAGGTAATGTTGTTTACTGAAACATTACACAGTACTGAGAGTTTGTTCAGTTAGACTGGAACAGATCCAGTACAGAGTGAAAACCCAGTCCAGCTTCAGGTCTGTTCTGGACTCTGTTAGTGGGACGTCAGCTGAGGACAGACGTCACCAACCAGCAGAGAATCTAAAGTCCTCCGACCGTCTGTTAGGTCAGAGGTTGAAACGCGTCTTTAGACAGCGATGACGCCGATAACAATGCAGAGACGCAGGTTCAGCAGCTTTATTTAGTATTTTATCTTAAATGAACAGCTTCTGAATCAGAGACGTCTGCAGCCCTTTACGGCACCACTTCAACAAAACTGTAGACTTATTTAGAATTTATTTAGAATTTATGCAAAAAGGACATCCGACAAGAAAAAGAAATCAAGTAGATGATGTTCAACCCCGGACAAGCAGGTAGATTAGTAATGTCAAACAGTTGAGCTAATTAATATCACTTCGCTGCTAATTTAGCTAAGAACTAGCTTAGCTTCAGAAGACGTGCTGCACAGAGACGTTAGCTCGCCAAACCGCCTTCATTTCTCCAGCCGTTGGGGAAACTACAGACTTTATTAACGGACACTCTGGGACCTTCGCTGCACGTTTAATGCTAATATTTTCCTCCGCTAACTTTCACCTCCGCGTTCTGCCGCTCGCTCTCTCTCACTCGCTTGGCCTCACGCAGAGAGCTGCCGAGCGTCGCCGTGCCAACACAGTGTGCCAGTTAAAATCATCACTTGTACATTGATGTCAGTGATTGTGACATTTCAGTGGGGCGGGTACTGGCGTCCGTCGACATTTACATTTATTCATGTAGCCGACGCTCGTACGCCAAAGGCATGTGTCTTACCCACTGTGCCATCACCACCACCCCAGACTGTCCAGGTGCTGCCGTTCCACCTTTTGCGTTCCGTCAGCATCACATTATCAGTTAACACAAATAATCGATTTGTTAATCGAGTCAGAATCTTTCACGTCCTAAGAATCGCTTTTAAAGGCGGGGCCTGATTTTTCTTCTGTTGCATAAAGCTGCACTACGAGAGACGGCGGCACAGAACCACAGCAGAGATGTCTTTGCTTTGGGTTCACCGTTTTAGTCTGGACGGACTAGAACTTTCACAGGAAGCACTGACCATATTTGGCATCGCGGGGGGGGGCGTGTCTGTATGTTAATGAGCCCGGGTGAGCAGGTAGATGTAGAACACTGTTCCTGTTTGCACGTCCACTTCTGCTCACATGAGAAGTTGAAGGTGAAGTAAAAGAGGAAGCTGGATGTTAAAGGGTTAAACTGTGTGTGAATGTGTGAGGGGAAGCACGTAGCTGCACCTCCTCTTCCTCCTCCTCCTCCTCCTCCTGCTCGCTTTTTTATGAATGAGCTTCAAACACACAGTGATGTCAGCAGAAGCCCATCCCCCACTGATGCGGGAAAAACCTCACGATCAGGAGGAGAGAGAGGCGTCCTCATGTTCCCCATATGTCTCTCTCTCCCTCTCTCTCTCGCAAACATCACCCCCCCACACCCCCTCTCCTCCCCCATCCCTCCTCCCTCGTTCAGGAGCCTGAGGATGAGTAATCCAACAAGGGAGGGAGCGAGAGAGCTAATGGCAGAGAGAGAGGGAGGGAGGGAGAGTACCAACGCAGCAGCATCATCATCATCATCATCAGTAAACGTGCAGAACGAGAGGAAGAGAATTCAAAACCTCTCAGCTCCTCATTCCCTGCAGAGCTCAGTCACACTGGAGCAGGCTAATTCCTGGACTGTCACACGCTGAGAGCAAAAGAAGAAGAAGAAATAAGGTGCGTCTGGGTCTGGCTAATCGCTGGAGAAAGAGGGAGGAAGATTTATATTCCTGGATTGTCCACTTGCATGGAGCTCGTCTGATCTCTGGAGGAGCTGGAGGCTCGTTTCACTGGATGATACCTGACTAATTCATGATTAGGAGGTTCACTGGCTCGTCTTTTAGATTGGGGGGACAGACTACTTCCTAAACGGGGTCCATCCTGATGAACCGGCTACTTAAAACCATCAGTGCCACTCCTCCACATGTGGAGCTTCAGAGGCTGGGATCTGGCTAGTATCTGGACTCTGTGATCCGTAGCTGCCCTACACATCCCGGTAACTGGACCATCTGTCTGACACAGCCTCCTCCTGGGACCAGGTTAATCTCTGGATCGGCGTGTCTGGCATGTTCTGCTTCTGCCTGCAGAGTTCCCTGCTGAAGCTCCAGGCGCTGGAGGTGGAGGGGGGCCACCCGCTGGGTCTGTCCCCAGAGGAGAGCCCCCCTGCCCTGGGCAGCAAGGAGCAGAAGAGCCCCTGTGGCCCCGTGGAGCTCGGAGGGAAGGAGGGGAAGACGCTGGCTCTGTGCCACAGCGTCCCTGCAGACGAAAACAGCCCGCCAGGTAGATTCACCTGTCTGTCTGTCTGTCTGTAATAATGTCCCCTCATGTATCTGAAGGATTTGTCTGTCCTGGTCTGTGATGCTCACTGAAACAGCACAGGTTTTCCTCTCCACCCTCAGGACCTCTTCAGACTGGATGCCATCCCCTGATGCACAGTTAGTAGAGTCTTTGTGATGAGTCGGCTTATTGTGCTCAGCACGCCGCCGGCCGCGCTCTGTGTGTGTGTGTGTGTGCTGCTATTTATAGTGAAACTCTCTGCAGCACGTGAGACACGCCGACCGCCTGCTTCCAGATCTGCCCTCACACATTTCAGAGTCCTTCACGTTGTTCGGTCACACCTACTTTTATTCCACAAAAACGATCAATGACACGATGGACAGATTCATCTGTAACCGTTTCTGTCATCGATCCGTGGTGGAGTCGTTTCTGAGCATCGGTGCCGGAGCAGCTTCTCCGATGTCAGGATGTGCTGCTTTCCCTCCTGTTTTCTAGGGCTTTCTGTCCTTCAGGTAACTGTAGAGGACCTTCAGGGGGTTCTTGTGGTCATGAGGAGGTTCTAGAGATCCTTCATCTTGGTTCAGTCAGGAGATGTTAATGTGGTAACTGTAGAGGACCTTTTAGGTTGGTCACTGAGGAGCCTGTGGTCTTTGGGTTGGGATCTGTGGTCATTAAAGTCCTGACCTGGTGACTGACGGCGTCCACAAACATGTTTAACTTTCTTTTAATAGAAAAGTCTTCTCTGCTTTCGTAGCAGCAGCACCGGCTCTTCGTCCTGGGCAGCTCTGTTATTCATTTACATTTATTCATTTATTCAGCGACTAATAACTGCTGGACATGTCAGAGGTCGCACGCCTCTGGAGCAACGAGGGGTCAAGTGTCTTGCTCAGGGTCACAATGGTGGATGTGTCAAAGTGGAGGAATTGAACCCGGGTCTCTCACACCAAAGGCAGGCGTCTTCTCCAACATGTTCTCGCTCCCGACTCGTCACATTGACGCTTGCTCGAGGCCCTTTGGCGTCATTTATTGACATTTAGGGCTCTGAGGTCAAGTTGGCAGCGCTTAGCAACAACAAATATACAACTTCTGGTAAAGTTAGCAACAATAAATACGCAACTTCCAGTTACAAACTGACGACCATGGCTCTTGACCATGCGTCCATATGTGACGACTCTGGGAGTGACAACTTGTCTTATCCACTGCACCATCACCCCCATGTTGACAATAAAATAACTTTGACATTTTCGTGCCATGGGGTCTCGCCATATTAAAACGTGACGATATTGTTGGAGGTGGAAAGCTGTCTCACGATATCAGCGTGACGGAGTGTGAGGGTGAAGCTACTGTTCTGTTGGTGCTTCTAGGGGTCCTTTATGTAGTGGGTCTAGTGGTAATAGGGGTGATTTGAGAGGTCCTTAAGGTTCTAGTTGTCATTGAGGAGGTTCTGGTGGTCCTTCAGGTGGTTCTAGATGTCCTTCTGGTGGGTCTAGTAGTCGTTGAGGAGGTTCCTGATATTTTTATTCAATGAACTTTCTTCACAGGAGAAGCCGTTGTACATTAATAAAAACTGAACACGTCCTCAGAGCTGCTTATTATGCTAATAGGGGGGTTCCACCTGAATGTTAACGGAACGGTTCTGTCCCTGCAGAGCTGCTGACAGTCCTGACCAGACCTCCACAGTCTCCCAGACACCAGCTGTTAACCACCATCCACCCTGCTCAGCAGCCCCTGCCTCCCGATGCTGAGCCGCCCCCCAGCCCTCACCACTCCCCCTACTCCCCGCCGAGGAGCAACCCCGGAGGTGAGGGAGGAGGAGGAGGAGGAGGAGGTGGAGCTCTCCTCCAGCTGCTGGCGGGCGGTCCCAGCCCTCTGCCCTCCCCCCGCTGCTCCAGCCACAGCCTGAGGTTCAGCTCTGACCCCGACATGGCACCGTCGCCGCCCTGCAGCCAGCAGTACATAGTGTGAGTGTCCACCTGTCTGTCAGTCTGTCCACCTGTCTGTCAGTCTGTCCACCTGTCCACCTGTCTGTCTACCTGTCTGTCTGACTGTCCACCTGTCTGTCCACCTGTCTGTCCACCTGTCTACCTGTCTGCCCACCTGTCAGTCTGAGTAGATCCTCTGTCTCCACAAACATCATGTGATGTGGTTTCTGGCCTTACAGTCCCGTGAATGACTGAGCTGCCTGATGCATTAACACATCTTATATAATCCTTCCTCTGTTTTCTGACCCACAGCCTGAAGCTGAATGTGTGCTTGTGACCCAGTTTACGGTCGTTATGGTCCGTCCTGTCTTTCTGCTTTACTGAGCATCAGTCAGATTGAATCTACATCTTGTATTTTATTCGCCTGTTTCCATCCTTCTTATTTATACGCCGTCCTGCTGCCCCAAACACTCACTAAGGCACCACATGTGCTGCTGAAAATAGTCCCAAATGCTCCATTTCCTCCTGTTTGTCTGATGGAAACTACAGCGAACAGCAGTTTGAAGAAATTACTGAGCGTTTTAAACATGAAACTATAAATCTGTGAGGAGATTTTAAAGATTTACGTCTTCAGGAGGAACCCAGTCGCTCAGTGGTGTCTGCAAGTAATGAAGGTCCCGGTGCAAGTTTCTCTATTTAATGTTTTACTATTTAATCGTATATGAGGAGATAAACGAGCCAGTTTGAAGCTGTAAGACCTGAAGATCGTGTTCCCTGTGCTTTGCATGTGACGGAAAAAATCATTTAAACTTAAGTTAATTTAATGGTAGGCCTGTGTGACGGCCCCAGGGGCCTTTTGCCCTTGGGGCCACCTTAGCCAGGTGTCATGGCGGGAACTGCGAACACCCAGACGCTGGAGTGCAAATCCCTTCACCAACTAAGTTCAACACTGACAGTGATATGTGGGCCTCCTCCGATTTGAAGCTGATTCGTCTGTTTACCTGCCTGTCTGTGTCTCTGTCCAGGTGTCGGGGTCGGGACAGGACGGAGGGATCGGAGGACGAGTGTCCCTCCTCCGTCCCGTTCCTCAGCCGACAGATTCAGACCCTGAAGAAGAAGGTTCGCAGGTTTGAGGATCAGTTTGAACAGGAGATGAAATACAAGGTAAACACAGCAGGGAGCAGGATCCCAGTCCACAATCAAGTCCAGGACCCAGAGGGTCTTTTCACAAATCAGTTCAAGTCTTCAAAATGATTCAGTTCCAAACTTTCGTGTTTCACATCTTGCTGTGTAGAAATGATGTTGATGGTGAGTTGTTGTGTTTCTCAGCCGTCCCACAACGATAAATACTCGAACCCCGAGATGGTCGGAGTGATGAGTGAACTGGCGAAGGCTCGCAAACAGCTCAAAGGTAAAACCATCACAATATTTCCCTCTGAGAAGTAATTAGTGTTCAAGTGTCGGTTTGAAAAGTGCTCATAAATCAAGATTATTATTACTTTGTTACACTCCACCGCTGTGTGTCTCCTGCAGAGCTGAGACTTAGACAGTCTGTGTTTGAGTTGAAGGAGCAGGACGGGCCAGAAAACATCTGCAGGTAACAGCAGCACATCACAACACGTCGAGTCAACGTGATACAGTTTCATCAGACCCATCAGTCAGTGTCGATGTGTCCTGCAGGCACGGCTCCGGCCAGCAGGGGGCGGCAGAGCACAAACCCACGCTAGAGGAAACGGTGGAGTCTCTGTTCAGGCGGCTGAGAGAGAAGAGACAAGCCCTGGGCCTGCCGGACAACATGAAGGTCAGCTTTCACTCAAACGTCCTCACCAGACTCTGTTTGTTTTCTTCAGTGTTTTATTCCCACATGTCTGTGTGTTTCACTGACTGTGTGTGCAGGAGATGACTCAGGCTCAGATGGTGTTGGAGAAGATCACTCTGCAGAAATGTCTTCTCTACTTTGAGAGTCTGCACGGCCGGCCGGTGAGTCTACGGGGCAGAATGAAAAAACAGAGCAGTAACAGAAAATAGAAAAACAATTTATAGGAGGACGTCTTTTCTGTTCTACGGCTGTTGAGTTCTGAACAAGACTCTGCTTTGTGAAATTAATTCTGCGTTAATAAATCTCATTAAATCCTCAAGTTTAAATTGTGAGCAGCCAACAGAGGGCCGAGCAGGGGCCACTGAAGTCACAACCGTCGGTCCAGATGGGGCCGACAGTGAGCCGACACCGCGGTGATCTCCGCTAGCTTGGTATCTCTGCTGTTTCCACGGTTACAGCACCATGAGATCAAGATTTGTATTAAGTGGTGGTTTTCCTCTGATGACGGGAACGATTGGAGTTTGAGGTCGGAAAAAAGCTGCGTTCATGAGTAGTGATTAGTATCGGATGAGTGTTCAGAGGCGTCCTGCTGATCAACCAGCTAGATCAGCAGTACACTGCAGGCAGACACCATGTTGTTGTTCTCTTGTGGGTCTGTTGTTGGCCCGTTGTTGTTCTCTTGTTGGCCTGTTGTTGGTCCGTTGTTGGTCCGTTGTTGTTCTCTCGTTGGTCTGTTGTTGGTCTGTTGTTGGCCGTTGCTGGGCCCGTTGTTAGTTTGTTGTCCACCTTTTCTTGGACAATTGTTGATCTCTTGTTGGCCCGTTGTTGTTCTCTTGTTGGCCTGTTGTTGGTCCGTTGTTGGTCTGTTGTTGGCCCGTTGTTGTTCTCTTGTTGGCCGTTGCTGGGCCCGTTGTTAGTTTGTTGTCCACCTTTTCTTGGACAATTGTTGATCTCTTGTTGGCCCGTTGTTGTTCTCTTTTTGGCCTGTTGTTGGTCCGTTGTTGGTCCGTTGTTGTTCTCTTGTTGGCCTGTTGTTGGTCTGTTGTTGGCCGTTGCTGGGCCCGTTGTTAGTTTGTTGTCCACCTTTTCTTGGACAATTGTTGATCTCTTTGTTGGTCCTGCTTGTTGTTCTCTTTGTTGGCCTGTTGTTTGTGTCCGTTATTTAGTCTGTTGTTGGTTCTGCGATTGTTCTCTTTGTTGGCCGTTGTTGGTCCATTGTTAGTTTGTTGTCCACCTTTTCTGTGATCAATTGTTGATCTCTTTGTTGGTTCCCGTTGTTGTTCTCTTTTGGCCTGTTGTTGGTCCGTCTGTTGGTCCGCTATTGTTCTTTGTTCGTCTGTTGTTGGCCCGTTGTTGTTCTCCGTTGTTGTTCTGTTGTTGGCCCGTTGTTGTTCTCTTGTTGGCCCGTTGTTGTTCTCTTGTTGGCCTGTTGTTGGCCCGTTGTTGTTCTCTTTTTGGCCTGTTGTTGGCCCGTTGTTGTTCTCTTTTTGGCCTGTTGTTGGTCCGTTGTTGGTCTGTTGTTGGTCCATGCCTGTTGTTCTCTTTGTTGGCCTGTTTTGTTGGCCCGTTGTTGATTCTCTTTGTTGGCCTGTTGTTGGCCCGTTGTTGTTCTCTTTTTGGCCTGTTGTTGGTCCGTTGTTGGTCTGTTGTTGGCCCGTTGTTGTTCTCTTGTTGGCCTGTTGTTGGCCCGTTGTTGTTCTCTTGTTGGCCTGTTGTTGACCCGTTGTTGTTCTCTTGTTGGCCCGTTGTTGTTCTCTTGTTTGCCCGTTGTTGGTCCGTTGTTGTTCTCTCGTTGGTCTGTTGTTGGTCTGTTGTTGCTCGTTGCTGGGCCCGTTGTTAGTTTGTTGTCCACCTTTTCTTGGACAATTGTTGATCTCTTGTTGGCCCGTTGTTGTTCTCTTGTTGGCCCGTTGTTGGTCCGTTGTTGTCCTGTTGTTGGTACGTTGTTGGTCTGTTGTTGGCCTGTTGTTGGTCCGTTGTTGTTCTCTTGTTGGCCTGTTGTTGGTCCGTTGTTGTTCTCTTGTTTGCCTGTTGTTGGTCCGTTGTTGTTCTCTTGTGGGTCTGTTATTGGTCCGTTGTTGCTCTCTTGTGGGTCTGTTGTTGGTCCGTTGTTGTTCTCTTGTGGGTCTGTTGTTGGCCCGTTGTTGGTCCGTTGTTGTTCTCTAGTGGATCTGTTGTTGGTCCGTTGTTGTTCTCTTGTGGGTCCGTTGTTGGTCCGTTGTTGTTCTCTTGTGGGTCTGTTGTTGGTCCGTTGTTGTTCTCTTGTGGGTCTGTTGTTGGTCCGTTGTTGTTCTCTTGTTGGTCCGTTGTTGGTTCTCTTGTTGGTTCGTTGTTGGCCCGTTGTTGGTCCGTTGTTGTCCTGTTGTTGGTACGTTGTTGGTACGTTGTTGGTCCGTTGTTGTTCTCTTGTTGGCCTGTTGTTGGCCCGTTGTTAGTTGTTCTCTTGTTGGCCCGTTGTTGGTCCATTGTTGGTCCGTTGTTGTCCTGTTGTTGGTACGTTGTTGGTCCGTTGTTGTTCTCTTGTTGGCCTGTTGTTGGTCCGTTGTTGTTCTCTTGTGGGTCTGTTGTTGGTCCGTTGTTGTTCTCTTGTGGGTCTGTTGTTGGTCCGTTGTTGTTCTCGTTTGTGTGGTCCGTGTTGTTGGTCCGTTGTTGTTTGTTGTTCTTTGTGGGTCTGTTGTTGGTCCTGTTGTTGTTGCTCTTTGTGGGTCTGTTGTTGGCCTGCTTGTTGGTCCGTTGTTGTTCGTTCTCTTGTGGGTCTGTTTGCCCGTGGTTACAGTACCATGAGATCAAGATTTGTATTGGTGGTGGTTTTCTCTCTGATGACCGGAACGCATTGAGTTTGAGGTCGGAAAAGCTGCGCTCTGTGAGTAGTGATTAGTATCGATAGTGTTCAGAGGCGCCCTGTTGATCAACCAGCTAGATCAGCAGTACATTGCAGGCAGACACCATGTTGTTGTTCTCTTGTTGGTCTGTTGTTGGTCCGTTGTTGTTCTCTTTGTTGGCCTGTTGTTGGTCCGTTGTTGTCCGTTGTTGTTCTCTCGTTGGTCTGTTGTTGGTCTGTTGTTGGCCGTTGCTTGGCCCGGTGTTAGTTTGCTGTCCAATCTTTTTGACAATTGTTGATCTCTTTGTTGGTCCGTTAGTTGTCTCTTTTTTTAGCCTGTTGTTGGTCCGTTGTTGTTCTGTTGTTGTGTCCGTTGTTGTCTATTTTGGCCTGTTGTTGGTCCGTTGTTGGCCTGTTGTTGGCCCGTTGTTGTTCTCTTTTTGGCCTGTTGTTGGTCCGTTGTTGGTCTGTTGTTGGCCCGTTGTTGTTCTCTTGTTGGCCTGTTGTTGGTCCGTTGTTGTTCTCTTGTTGGCCTGTTGTTGATCTGTTGTTGTTCTCTTGTTGGCCCGTTGTTGTTCTCGTTGTTGTGCTCGCTGTTGGTCCGTTGGTTGTTCTCTGTGCTGGTCTGTTGTTGGTCCTGTTGTTGTGCCGTTGTTGGTCCGATGTTAGTTCTGTTGTCCACTCTGTTGTCGTTGACAATTGTTGATCTCTTTGTTGGCCCGTTGTTGATTCTTCTGTTGGATTCGTTGCATTGGTCCGTTGTTCTGTTGTTGGTAATGTTGTTGGTCCGTTGTTGGCCTGTTGTTGGTCCGTTGTTGGTCTCTGTTGTTGGCCCGTTGTTCGTGATCCGTTGTTGGTTCTTTGTTTGCCTGTTGTTGGTCCGTTGTTGTTCTCTTTGTGGGTCTGTTGTTGGTCCGTTGTTGTTCTCTTTGTGGGTCCTGTTGTTGGTCCGTTGTTGTTCTCTTTGTGGGTCTGTTGTTGGGTCCTGTTGTTGTTCTCTTTGTGGGTCTGTTGTTGGTCTGCTGTTGTTGTTCTCTTGTGGGTCTGTTGTTGGTCCGTCGTTGTTGGTTCTCTTTGTGGGTCTGTTGTTGGCCCGTTGTTGGTCCGTTGTTGTTCTCTTGTGGGTCTGTTGTTGGTCCGTTGTTGTTCTCTTGTGGGTCTGTTGTTGGTCCGTTGTTGTTCTCTTGTTGGTCCGTTGTTGGTTCTCTTGTTGGTTCGTTGTTGGCCCGTTGTTGGTCCGTTGTTGTCCTGTTGTTGGTACGTTGTTGGTAGGTTGTTGGTCCGTTGTTGTTCTCTTGTTGGCCTGTTGTTGGCCCGTTGTTGTTCTCTTGTTGGCCCGTTGTTGGTCCATTGTTGGTCCGTTGTTGTCCTGTTGTTGGTACGTTGTTGGTCCGTTGTTGTTCTCTTGTGGGTCTGTTGTTGGTCCGTTGTTGTTCTCTTGTGGGTCTGTTGTTGGCCCGTTGTTGTTGTTCTCTTGTGGGTCTGTTGTTGGCCCGTTGTTGTTGTTCTCTTGTGGGTCTGTTGTTGGCCCGTTGTTGGTCCGTTGTTGTTCTCTTGTGGGTCCGTTGTTGGTCCATTGTTGTTCTCTTGTGGGTCTGTTGTTGGTCCGTTGTTGTTCTCTTGTGGGTCTGTTGTTGTTCTCTTGTGGGTCTGTTGTTGGTCCGTTGTTGTTCTCTTGTTGGTCCGTTGTTGGTTCTCTTGTTGGTTCGTTGTTGGCCCGTTGTTGGTCCGTTGTTGGCCCGTTGTTGG